>JAXIVJ010003828.1:0-89301 GCA_036785665.1 Chirona hameri
TCTGTGGTTGAGATTTGGACAGCCGCCTGCTGATGCCTGTGCTGTGCTGTGAGAGAGACTGGGTGTGAGCTGTCTGTAGTTGATATTTGAACAGCCGCCTGCTGATGCCTGTGCTGTGAGAGAGACTGGGTGTGAGCTGCCTGTGGTTGAGATTTGGACAGCCGCCTGCTGATGCCTGTGCTGTGAGAGAGACTGGGTGTGAGCTGTCTGTGGTTGATATTTGGACAGCCGCCTGCTGATGCCTGTGCTGTGAGAGAGACTGGGTGTGAGCTGTCTGTGGTTGAGATTTGGACAGCCGCCTGCTGATGCCTGTGCTGTGAGAGAGACTGGGTGTGAGCTGTCTGTAGTTGAGATTTGGACAGCCGCCTGCTGATGCCTGTGCTGTGAGAGAGACTGGGTGTGAGCTGTCTGTGGTTGAGATTTGACAGCCGCCTGCTGATGCCTGTGCTGTGAGAGAGACTGGGTGTGAGCTGTCTGTGGTTGATATTTGGACAGCCGCCTGCTGATGCCTGTGCTGTGAGAGAGACTGGGTGTGAGCTGTCTGTAGTTGATATTTGGACAGCCGCCTGCTGATGCCTGTGCTGTGAGAGAGACTGTGTGTGAGCTGTCTGTGGTTGATATTTGGACAGCCGCCTGCTGATGCCTGTGCTGTGAGAGAGACTGGGTGTGAGCTGTCTGTAGTTGATATTTGGACAGCCGCCTGCTGATGCCTGTGCTGTGAGAGAGACTGTGTGTGAGCTGTCTGTGGTTGAGATTTGGACAGCCGCCTGCTGATGCCTGTGCTGTGCTGTGAGAGAGACTGGGTGTGAGCTGTCTGTAGTTGAGATTTGGACAGCCGCCTGCTGATGCCTGTGCTGTGAGAGAGACTGGGTGTGAGCTGTCTGTGGTTGATATTTGGACAGCCGCCTGATGATGCCTGTGCTGTGAGAGAGACTGGGTGTGAGCTGTCTGTAGTTGATATTTGGACAGCCGCCTGCTGATGCCTTTGCTGTGAGAGAGACTGGGTGTGAGCTGTCTGTAGTTGAGATTTGGACAGCCGCCTGCTGATGCCTGTGCTGTGCTGTGAGAGAGACTGGGTGTGAGCTGTCTGTAGTTGAGATTTGGACAGCCGCCTGCTGATGCCTGTGCTGTGAGAGAGACTGGGTGTGAGCTGTCTGTGGTTGAGATTTGGACAGCCGCCTGCTGATGCCTGTGCTGTGAGAGAGACTGGGTGTGAGCTGTCTGTGGTTGAGATTTGGACAGCCGCCTGCTGATGCCTGTGCTGTGCTGTGAGAGAGACTGTGTGTGAGCTGTCTGTGGTTGAGATTTGGACAGCCGCCTGCTGATGCCTGTGCTGTGAGAGAGACTGGGTGTGAGCTGTCTGTGGTTGAGATTTGGACAGCCGCCTGCTGATGCCTGTGCTGTGCTGTGAGAGAGACTGGGTGTGAGCTGTCTGTGGTTGAGATTTGGACAGCCGCCTGCTGATGCCTGTGCTGTGCTGTGAGAGAGACTGGGTGTGAGCTGTCTGTGGTTGAGATTTGGACAGCCGCCTGCTGATACCTGTGCTGTGAGAGAGACTGGGTGTGAGCTGTCTGTGGTTGATATTTGGACAGCCGCCTGCTGATGCCTGTGCTGTGCTGTGAGAGAGACTGGGTGTGAGCTGTCTGTGGTTGAGATTTGGACAGCCGCCTGCTGATGCCTGTGCTGTGCTGTGAGAGAGACTGTGTGTGAGCTGCCTGTGGTTGAGATTTGGACAGCCGCCTGCTGATGCCTGTGCTGTGAGAGAGACTGGGTGTGAGCTGTCTGTGGTTGATATTTGGACAGCCGCCTGCTGATGCCTGTGCTGTGAGAGAGACTGGGTGTGAGCTGTCTGGTTGAGATTTGGACAGCCGCCTGCTGATGCCTGTGCTGTGAGAGAGACTGGGTGTGAGCTGTCTGTGGTTGATATTTGGACAGCCGCCTGCTGATGCCTGTGCTGTGCTGTGAGAGAGACTGGGTGTGAGCTGTCTGTGGTTGAGATTTGGACAGCCGCCTGCTGATGCCTGTGCTGTGCTGTGAGAGAGACTGTGTGTGAGCTGCCTGTGGTTGAGATTTGGACAGCCGCCTGCTGATGCCTGTGCTGTGAGAGAGACTGGGTGTGAGCTGTCTGTGGTTGATATTTGGACAGCCGCCTGCTGATGCCTGTGCTGTGAGAGAGACTGGGTGTGAGCTGTCTGTGGTTGAGATTTGGACAGCCGCCTGCTGATGCCTGTGCTGTGAGAGAGACTGGGTGTGAGCTGTCTGTGGTTGAGATTTGGACAGCCGCCTGCTGATGCCTTTGCTGTGAGAGAGACTGGGTGTGAGCTGTCTGTAGTTGAGATTTGGACAGCCGCCTGCTGATGCCTTTGCTGTGAAAGAGACTGGGTGTGAGCTGTCTGTAGTTGAGATTTGGACAGCCGCCTGCTGATGCCTGTGCTGTGAGAGAGACTGGGTGTGAGCTGTCTGTGGTTGAGATTTGGACAGCCGCCTGCTGATGCCTGTGCTGTGCTGTGAGAGAGACTGGGTGTGAGCTGTCTGTAGTTGAGATTTGGACAGCCGCCTGCTGATGCCTGTGCTGTGCTGTGAGAGAGACTGGGTGTGAGCTGTCTGTGGTTGATATTTGGACAGCCGCCTGCTGATGCCTTTGCTGTGAGAGAGACTGGGTGTGAGCTGTCTGTAGTTGAGATTTGGACAGCCGCCTGCTGATGCCTGTGCTGTGAGAGAGACTGGGTGTGAGCTGTCTGTAGTTGAGATTTGGACAGCCGCCTGCTGATGCCTGTGCTGTGAGAGAGACTGGGTGTGAGCTGTCTGTAGTTGAGATTTGGACAGCCGCCTGCTGATGCCTTTGCTGTGAGAGAGACTGGGTGTGAGCTGTCTGTAGTTGAGATTTGGACAGCCGCCTGCTGATGCCTTTGCTGTGAGAGAGACTGGGTGTGAGCTGTCTGTGGTTGATATTTGGACAGCCGCCTGCTGATGCCTGTGCTGTGAGAGAGACTGGGTGTGAGCTGTCTGTAGTTGAGATTTGGACAGCCGCCTGCCGATGCCTTTGCTGTGAGAGAGACTGGGTGTGAGCTGTCTGTAGTTGAGATTTGGACAGCCGCCTGCTGATGCCTGTGCTGTGCTGTGAGAGAGACTGGGTGTGAGCTGTCTGTAGTTGAGATTTGGACAGCCGCCTGCTGATGCCTGTGCTGTGCTGTGAGAGAGACTGGGTGTGAGCTGTCTGTAGTTGAGATTTGGACAGCCGCCTGCTGATGCCTGTGCTGTGCTGTGAGAGAGACTGGGTGTGAGCTGTCTGTAGTTGAGATTTGGACAGCCGCCTGCTGATGCCTGTGCTGTGAGAGAGACTGGGTGTGAGCTGTCTGTGGTTGATATTTGGACAGCCGCCTGCTGATGCCTGTGCTGTGAGAGAGACTGGGTGTGAGCTGTCTGTGGTTGATATTTGGACAACCGCCTGCTGATGCCTGTGCTGTGAGAGAGACTGGGTGTGAGCTGTCTGTGGTTGATATTTGGACAGCCGCCTGCTGATGCCTGAGCTGTCTCAGTTTGAGCTGCGCTGTGATCATGGATGGCTGCAGCTGCCGGCGCCGCTGACCGGACTGGGCCGTCCCCTCGCCCGCCACCCGTCAGGACCACCAGCCCTGTCAGTCATACACGTCCTGGCCAACGCGGTCATCTAAGGAGCCACCTGATCCCTGACCGCCCAACAGACCCGCACCACACCCATACCAGACCTTTACCGTACCAAATACTCAACACCAGACCCATCCCAAACCCATACCAGACCCTTACTAGGCCCAGGTCTGAAACCCTGCTAGTCAAATCCCAAGCCTGTGCCGACTGCCGACCTGCTGCCCCTCCCTCGCGTATCCAGCCTCTGTGTCCTCCTGAAGTTCACTGCGTTGTGAGCAGACCCTGCTGACGTTCCGCTTCGTCTCTCCGTTACAGCGACGTCGGCGCGGGGCGACATGCTGCGACGCATCGGCGGCCGCTGCTCCACGCACAACATGAAGGTCGTCTTCAAGGTGTGCTGCAATGAAACGGAGCAGAACCACATCCCCGACCACGGGCCAGGTGAGAGACGCGGGTGAAGGCATGCGATGGTGGAACAAAGTGTACAAATCGGGAGTAACGGGATCACACAAGGACCCATTGGGATTTAGCGGGACCCATCGGGACTCCATCGAAACTCCCTTCGGGACCCCATTGCATTGGGACATATTGGTATCCAGTCAGAAATGACACTTGATAGTACAAATCGTGGCGATTTTGCGACCCGTTGCCTGGCTGCCATTGCACCGCTGGACATTCTCAGAGCGATGTTTGGACCAGGGCATCCCACCGGACTCGGGCCAGGGGTCCTGCCGGGGTCCCGGCGGGGTCCCGGCGGGGTCCCGGCGGGGTCATGGTGTCCAAACTGCGCGTCATGCCGACCCGTCACAACTGTCATGCGGCGGCCGCTGCCGCCGCGCCGCCGCACCGCTCGCTGCATAGCAATGTCGGCCGGCCGGGTGTGCTGCAGCTGGTCCGACCCGGCGGTGTATGCCGGGGGTGTATCGGTGTCACTGCGACCGCTCCGCTGCCGCTGCGACCGCTCGGCTGCCGCTGCCGCTGCCACTGCCGCTGCCGCTGCCGCTGTCACTGCGACCGCTGCCGCTGCCGCTGCCGCTGCCGCTGCCGCTGCCCGCTGCTGTATTTCAGTCGTGGCCCACGCGGTTACGGGCCGGGCACAGTGGCAGGCCAGCTGATATGGTTAGAGCGCCGGCACTGCACGGTTACGGGCCGGACACAGTAGCAGGCCAGCTGATATGGTTAGAGCGGCGGCACCGCGCGGTTACGGGCCGGTCACAGTAGCAGGCCAGCTGATATGGTTAGAGCGGCGGCACCGCGCGGTTACGGGCCGGACACAGTAGCAGGCCAGCTGATATGGTTAGAGCGGCGGCACCGCGCGGTTACGGGCCGGACACAGTAGCAGGCCAGCTGATATGGTTAGAGCGGCGGCACCGCGCGGTTACGGGCCGGACACAGTAGCAGGCCAGCTGATATGGTTAGAGCGGCGGCACCGCGCGGTTACGGGCCGGTCACAGTGGCAGTCCAGCTGATATGGTTAGAGCGGCGGCACCGCGCGGTTACGGGCCGGGCACAGTAGCAGACCAGCTTATATGGTTAGAGCGGCGGCACCGCACGATTACGGGCCGGACACAGTAGCAGGCCAGCTGATATGGTTAGAGCGGCGGCACCGCGCGGTTACGGGCCGGGCACAGTAGCAGGCCAGCTTATATGGTTAGAGCGGCGGCACCGCACGATTACGGGCCGGGCACAGTGTTGCAGGCCAGCTGATATGGTTAGAGCGGCGGCACCGCGCGGTTACGGGCCGGGCACAGTAGCAGGCCAGCTGATATGGTTAGAGCGGCGGCACCACAGTGGCAGGCCAGCTGATATGGTTAGAGCGGCGGTACCGCGCGGTTACGGGCCGGACACAGTAGCAGGCCAGCTGATATGGTTAGAGCGGCGGCACCGCTCGGTTACGGGCCGGGCACAGTAGCAGGCCAGCTTATATGGTTAGAGCGGCGGCACCGCACGGTTACGGGCCGGGCACAGTAGCAGGCCAGCTGATATGGTTAGAGCGGCGGTACCACAGTGGCAGGCCAGCTGATATGGTTAGAGCGGCGGTACCGCGCGGTTACGGGCCCGGGCACAGTGTTGCAGGCCAGCTGATATGGTTAGAGCGGCGGCACCGTGATCGAGCGATGGACGTGTATTCTGGCATTTGTGATATGCTTGGCACCGCGCGGCATGTTATTGATGACGCTCCGCTGGCATCATCACCCTTCGTGGCCGGCATTCGCGATACATCGAACGCGGCGGCTATTGTTAGTAACAGGATGTACCCGACAGCCAGAGAGACGGCCACGTATTTACACTTTTTGCTATTCATGATATACAATATACGGTGGTCGTTCGGAAGATGTAAACATATGAATGCAGTTTGTCGCGTATCAGATTTTGTCGCTGACGCGTGTCCAGCTCTATTGATGGCCTTACTTGGCGGATGCAGACATCCACGCCGACCACTCACTTTAGGTCTATCTATCCCCGATCCGCGAAGCTGGGATTTCCGTCAGAATGGAAAGGGATATCCAGCGATATTATTATTACATCATCAAGCGGAATCACTCAACATGTGTTGAATGGAATATCGCCCTTAACGGATTACATACCTCTGGCTGTCCCAGGTCCCTGCGTTTTAGGTCTACTTGGGCTATGCTTTGAATGGTTCGTTCTCGATTCGAGCCGATGATTGTGTCGGAGTTGCCCCTCCCTGCCCCGGTGACTCTTGTCTGACTCTGTTCCTCTCCGTCGCCAGCGATGCTGCCTGGTCCAGGGGTGCAGCTGCCGCCGCAGCCGCCGCTGCCTGCAGACGAGGCCGTGTCGGAGACGATCCCGCCGCCGCCGGCGTGGCTGCCGCCGAGCGCCACCTCGCCGAGCAGCACGGCGCGGCCCACCACGCGGCACTCATACAAGGGCGTCTACGACCCGTACAGACTGCCCACGATCAACGTGAAGGCCGCCACGGAGAAACAAGGTAAGGCTGCGGACAGCCGGGACACCCCGGCCGGCCGGCCGGCCGCCGGGCTGTGGGTCGGTGGTCTGGGGGATATCACGGGCTGTCGTGTCACCTTTATAGATCTTGGAGATGTGTCGGAGTGTTAAAGCAGAGCTGGCTTAGTCAGTTGTTTTTCAGAATGGTTTTATCATGACTAGTTTAGTCGTCGGACTGGCTCAAGGCTGCTTGACGGTTGTGGTGGCGTGGTTTGGAAATGACGGAGGGCTATGTGTGTACCGCACCAGTACACCACATTCCGGGTTTCACTGTTGGGTGGCTCTCGACTGACGCTCCTCTCTCTGTTGCAGACGAGTACGACAAAAAGAAGCACCCAAACAACGTGGCCAAAAACGAGGGCCTGACATCGGCGGCGGCGGCGCGCCGCTCGGACTCGTGTGTCGCGGTGGCCGTCAGCATAGCTGGCTTCCTGCTACTGCGGCTGGTGCCTGGCTGAGGCGTCGCCGCGCCCTAGCCGCTGTGAATATGTGTACTGTACAGCAGAGTGTGAGTGGGCGCGAGCGGAGGTGCTGCGGTGCTGCCATCTATGGACGAAAGGACGACACTGTGGTTGCAGATGTGCGCCGCCGTGGTGCCGCAGTCGGCTGGGCGAGCGTCGCGTCAAGCTTTACTTTGTGATTGAAGATATTTTACCGGCCAGGTGGCCATTGTGATACGTTTTACTTGTACTGAACTATCTGTGTGTGTGTGTTACATGGATAATGACGATGATGATAGCCTTCCTGCTGTGGGCCAACCCGTGTGTGTGTGTGCACCATGTGAATAAGTCATAGAGACGGTAGACGCTAGAAATTCACACACAGCCGGCACAGCTGAGTGGCCGTCTTCTCGGGTGGTGTTCTCCGGCGCGGGACGAGGCGACGCTGGTCTTGCTGCAGCCGCCGGGCCCCGGATTTGGCAAACACTTAGCAAGTGCCTACATTGCCGGGCGATCGGAGGAAGGAGGGGGAGGGAGGCGCAGTGTGTGTGTGCTGACCGTATCTCGCTGTGTTCGTGTTGGACGTTTGGTTGTTCTGTGGCGTGTTCTGTGCTGTTTTCTTCGTTTCTATATCTGCCTTCACTCGATGTTCCTGACGGATTGCTCAGTGCATACGTGCCGAACGACTCGAACTTATCAGCCGCCACACGAGGCGGGCCAAATGGGAACTTAGTTGTCATCAAAATGTCACGTGCCATATGGACGTTGTTCTTGTTGTGTTCCGACTTCTTTCAGTTCGAATGTTTTGCAAGTTATTGGAGCTTGGTAAAACTTTGACCAGCATCTATGTCGCTCTTCTACTGGTGAGCTCATTTCTCCTGGGTTGTTTGGACTGCGTAAGCCAGGTTGTACGCAAGTGTCGAGCGACTCTCCCTCCCACACTACCGTATCTTTTATATCTAGCCTGTACTTGTACCTAATAAATATGTGTCATGGACAAATTAGTTTCAGTTACACAAAAACCACTGAATTGTTCGCAGTTGTTCTCCATTATCAATCATTAACATATATGTATTTGGTAACGATGATGTATTGCAATGCCAAAACAAGTGGCATTAACGATGGCAAAGGAAAGCCAAATTAGAACCAGTTGGAAGGCGTATGTATGTAGGACAGTGGCATTAACGATGGCAAATGAAAGCCAAATTAGAACCAGTTGGAAGGCGTATGTATGTAGGACAGTGGCATTAACGATGGCAAATGAAAGCCAAATTAGAACCAGTTGGAAGGCGTATGTATGTAGGACAGTGGCATTAACGATGGCAAATGAAAGCCAAATTAGAACCAGTTGGAAGGCGTATGTATGTAGGACAGTGGCATTAACGATGGCAAATGAAAGCCAAATTAGAACCAGTTGGAAGGCGTATGTATGTAGGACAGTGGCATTAACGATGGCAAAGGAAAGCCAAATTAGAACCAGTTGGAAGGCGTATGTATGTAGGACAGTGGCATTAACGATGGCAAATGAAAGCCAAATTAGAACCAGTTGGAAGGCGTATGTATGTAGGACAGTGGCATTAACGATGGCAAATGAAAGCCAAATTAGAACCAGTTGGAAGGCGTATGTATGTAGGACAGTGGCATTAACGATGGCAACTGAAAGCCAAATTAGAACCAGTTGGAAGGCGTATGTATGTAGGACAGTGGCATTAACGATGGCAACTGAAAGCCAAATTAGAACCAGTTGGAAGGCGTATGTATGTAGGACAGTGGCATTAACGATGGCAAATGAAAGCCAAATTAGAACCAGTTGGAAGGCGTATGTATGTAGGACAGTGGCATTAACGATGGCAAATGAAAGCCAAATTAGAACCAGTTGGAAGGCGTATGTATGTAGGACAGTGGCATTAACGATGGCAAAGGAAAGCCAAATTAGAACCAGTTGGAAGGCGTATGTATGTAGGACAGTGGCATTAACGATGGCAACTGAAAGCCAAATTAGAACCAGTTGGAAGGCGTATGTATGTAGGACAGTGGCATTAACGATGGCAAATGAAAGCCAAATTAGAACCAGTTGGAAGGCGTATGTATGTAGGACAGTGGCATTAACGATGGCAAATGAAAGCCAAATTAGAACCAGTTGGAAGGCGTATGTATGTAGGACAGTGGCATTAACGATGGCAAATGAAAGCCAAATTAGAACCAGTTGGAAGGCGTATGTATGTAGGACAGTGGCATTAACGATGGCAAATGAAAGCCAAATTAGAACCAGTTGGAAGGCGTATGTATGTAGGACAGTGGCATTAACGATGGCAAAGGAAAGCCAAATTAGAACCAGTTGGAAGGCGTATGTATGTAGGACAGTGGCATTAACGATGGCAAATGAAAGCCAAATTAGAACCAGTTGGAAGGCGTATGTATGTAGGACAGTGGCATTAACGATGGCAAATGAAAGCCAAATTAGAACCAGTTGGAAGGCGTATGTATGTAGGACAGTGGCATTAACGATGGCAACTGAAAGCCAAATTAGAACCAGTTGGAAGGCGTATGTATGTAGGACAGTGGCATTAACGATGGCAACTGAAAGCCAAATTAGAACCAGTTGGAAGGCGTATGTATGTAGGACAGTGGCATTAACGATGGCAAATGAAAGCCAAATTAGAACCAGTTGGAAGGCGTATGTATGTAGGACAGTGGCATTAACGATGGCAAATGAAAGCCAAATTAGAACCAGTTGGAAGGCGTATGTATGTAGGACAGTGGCATTAACGATGGCAAAGGAAAGCCAAATTAGAACCAGTTGGAAGGCGTATGTATGTAGGACAGTGGCATTAACGATGGCAACTGAAAGCCAAAT
This sequence comes from Chirona hameri, assembly GCA_036785665.1. NCBI lineage: Eukaryota > Metazoa > Arthropoda > Thecostraca > Balanomorpha > Balanidae > Chirona > Chirona hameri. Next base: position 9,895 of record JAXIVJ010003828.1, read on the forward strand.
TAGAACCAGTTGGAAGGCGTATGTATGTAGGACAGTGGCATTAACGATGGCAAAGGAAAGCCAAATTAGAACCAGTTGGAAGGCGTATGTATGTAGGACAGTGGCATTAACGATGGCAAAGGAAAGCCAAATTAGAACCAGTTGGAAGGCGTATGTATGTAGGACAGTGGCATTAACGATGGCAAAGGAAAGCCAAATTAGAACCAGTTGGAAGGCGTATGTATGTAGGACAGTGGCATTAACGATGGCAAAGGAAAGCCAAATTAGAACCAGTTCGAAGGCGTATGTATGTAGGACAGTGGCATTAACGATGGCAAATGAAAGCCAAATTAGAACCAGTTGGAAGGCGTATGTATGTAGGACAGTGGCATTAACGATGGCAAAGGAAAGCCAAATTAGAACCAGTTGGAAGGCGTATGTATGTAGGACAGTGGCATTAACGATGGCAAATGAAAGCCAAATTAGAACCAGTTGGAAGGCGTATGTATGTAGGACAGTGGCATTAACGATGGCAAAGGAAAGCCAAATTAGAACCAGTTCGAAGGCGTATGTATGTAGGACAGTGGCATTAACGATGGCAAATGAAAGCCAAATTAGAACCAGTTGGAAGGCGTATGTATGTAGGACAGTGGCATTAACGATGGCAAAGGAAAGCCAAATTAGAACCAGTTCGAAGGCGTATGTATGTAGGACAGTGGCATTAACGATGGCAAATGAAAGCCAAATTAGAACCAGTTGGAAGGCGTATGTATGTAGGACAGTGGCATTAACGATGGCAAATGAAAGCCAAATTAGAACCAGTTGGAAGGCGTATGTATGTAGGACAGTGGCATTAACGATGGCAAATGAAAGCCAAATTAGAACCAGTTGGAAGGCGTATGTATGTAGGACAGTGGCATTAACGATGGCAAAGGAAAGCCAAATTAGAACCAGTTCGAAGGCGTATGTATGTAGGACAGTGGCATTAACGATGGCAAATGAAAGCCAAATTAGAACCAGTTGGAAGGCGTATGTATGTAGGACAGTGGCATTAACGATGGCAAAGGAAAGCCAAATTAGAACCAGTTCGAAGGCGTATGTATGTAGGACAGTGGCATTAACGATGGCAAATGAAAGCCAAATTAGAACCAGTTGGAAGGCGTATGTATGTAGGACAGTGGCATTAACGATGGCAAAGGAAAGCCAAATTAGAACCAGTTCGAAGGCGTATGTATGTAGGACAGTGGCATTAACGATGGCAAATGAAAGCCAAATTAGAACCAGTTGGAAGGCGTATGTATGTAGGACAGTGGCATTAACGATGGCAAATGAAAGCCAAATTAGAACCAGTTGGAAGGCGTATGTATGTAGGACAGTGGCATTAACGATGGCAAATGAAAGCCAAATTAGAACCAGTTGGAAGGCGTATGTATGTAGGACAGTGGCATTAACGATGGCAAATGAAAGCCAAATTAGAACCAGTTGGAAGGCGTATGTATGTAGGACAGTGGCATTAACGATGGCAAATGAAAGCCAAATTAGAACCAGTTGGAAGGCGTATGTATGTAGGACAGTGGCATTAACGATGGCAAATGAAAGCCAAATTAGAACCAGTTGGAAGGCGTATGTATGTAGGACAGTGGCATTAACGATGGCAAATGAAAGCCAAATTAGAACCAGTTGGAAGGCGTATGTATGTAGGACAGTGGCATTAACGATGGCAAATGAAAGCCAAATTAGAACCAGTTGGAAGGCGTATGTATGTAGGACAGTGGCATTAACGATGGCAAATGAAAGCCAAATTAGAACCAGTTGGAAGGCGTATGTATGTAGGACAGTGGCATTAACGATGGCAAATGAAAGCCAAATTAGAACCAGTTGGAAGGCGTATGTATGTAGGACAGTGGCATTAACGATGGCAAATGAAAGCCAAATTAGAACCAGTTGGAAGGCGTATGTATGTAGGACAGTGGCATTAACGATGGCAAATGAAAGCCAAATTAGAACCAGTTGGAAGGCGTATGTATGTAGGACAGTGGCATTAACGATGGCAAATGAAAGCCAAATTAGAACCAGTTGGAAGGCGTATGTATGTAGGACAGTGGCATTAACGATGGCAAATGAAAGCCAAATTAGAACCAGTTGGAAGGCGTATGTATGTAGGACAGTGGCATTAACGATGGCAAATGAAAGCCAAATTAGAACCAGTTGGAAGGCGTATGTATGTAGGACAGTGGCATTAACGATGGCAAAGGAAAGCCAAATTAGAACCAGTTCGAAGGCGTATGTATGTAGGACAGTGGCATTAACGATGGCAAAGGAAAGCCAAATTAGAACCAGTTCGAAGGCGTATGTATGTAGGACAGTGGCATTAACGATGGCAAATGAAAGCCAAATTAGAACCAGTTGGAAGGCGTATGTATGTAGGACAGTGGCATTAACGATGGCAAATGAAAGCCAAATTAGAACCAGTTGGAAGGCGTATGTATGTAGGACAGTGGCATTAACGATGGCAAATGAAAGCCAAATTAGAACCAGTTGGAAGGCGTATGTATGTAGGACAGTGGCATTAACGATGGCAAATGAAAGCCAAATTAGAACCAGTTGGAAGGCGTATGTATGTAGGACAGTGGCATTAACGATGGCAAAGGAAAGCCAAATTAGAACCAGTTCGAAGGCGTATGTATGTAGGACAGTGGCATTAACGATGGCAAATGAAAGCCAAATTAGAACCAGTTGGAAGGCGTATGTATGTAGGACAGTGGCATTAACGATGGCAAATGAAAGCCAAATTAGAACCAGTTGGAAGGCGTATGTATGTAGGACAGTGGCATTAACGATGGCAAATGAAAGCCAAATTAGAACCAGTTGGAAGGCGTATGTATGTAGGACAGTGGCATTAACGATGGCAAATGAAAGCCAAATTAGAACCAGTTGGAAGGCGTATGTATGTAGGACAGTGGCATTAACGATGGCAAATGAAAGCCAAATTAGAACCAGTTGGAAGGCGTATGTATGTAGGACAGTGGCATTAACGATGGCAAATGAAAGCCAAATTAGAACCAGTTGGAAGGCGTATGTATGTAGGACAGTGGCATTAACGATGGCAAATGAAAGCCAAATTAGAACCAGTTGGAAGGCGTATGTATGTAGGACAGTGGCATTAACGATGGCAAATGAAAGCCAAATTAGAACCAGTTGGAAGGCGTATGTATGTAGGACAGTGGCATTAACGATGGCAAATGAAAGCCAAATTAGAACCAGTTGGAAGGCGTATGTATGTAGGACAGTGGCATTAACGATGGCAAATGAAAGCCAAATTAGAACCAGTTGGAAGGCGTATGTATGTAGGACAGTGGCATTAACGATGGCAAATGAAAGCCAAATTAGAACCAGTTGGAAGGCGTATGTATGTAGGACAGTGGCATTAACGATGGCAAATGAAAGCCAAATTAGAACCAGTTGGAAGGCGTATGTATGTAGGACAGTGGCATTAACGATGGCAAATGAAAGCCAAATTAGAACCAGTTGGAAGGCGTATGTATGTAGGACAGTGGCATTAACGATGGCAAAGGAAAGCCAAATTAGAACCAGTTCGAAGGCGTATGTATGTAGGACAGTGGCATTAACGATGGCAAAGGAAAGCCAAATTAGAACCAGTTGGAAGGCGTATGTATGTAGGACAGTGGCATTAACGATGGCAAAGGAAAGCCAAATTAGAACCAGTTCGAAGGCGTATGTATGTAGGACAGTGGCATTAACGATGGCAAAGGAAAGCCAAATTAGAACCAGTTCGAAGGCGTATGTATGTAGGACAGTGGCATTAACGATGGCAAATGAAAGCCAAATTAGAACCAGTTGGAAGGCGTATGTATGTAGGACAGTGGCATTAACGATGGCAAATGAAAGCCAAATTAGAACCAGTTGGAAGGCGTATGTATGTAGGACAGTGGCATTAACGATGGCAAATGAAAGCCAAATTAGAACCAGTTGGAAGGCGTATGTATGTAGGACAGTGGCATTAACGATGGCAAATGAAAGCCAAATTAGAACCAGTTGGAAGGCGTATGTATGTAGGACAGTGGCATTAACGATGGCAAATGAAAGCCAAATTAGAACCAGTTGGAAGGCGTATGTATGTAGGACAGTGGCATTAACGATGGCAAAGGAAAGCCAAATTAGAACCAGTTGGAAGGCGTATGTATGTAGGACAGTCGCCGGGGTGGTCCAGTGGTCAACACCAGGGGCGGCGGATTGCGGGAACAGGGTACCCAACATGCCCCCCAGTTGAAAATCCTGGGGGGGGGCAAAAGTGTCATTTTACCCCCAGATTGAGCATGCTAAAATCTGGGGAGCAAAACGACCCTTTTGCCCCCCAGATTTTGGACTGGGGGCATTTTTGGTACCCTGCCCCCCCCCCCCCCCCCCGTAATCCGCCACCCCTGGTCAACACCATGGGCTGTGGTACGAATACCGCACAAGCGTGGGTTCGACACCCACCGAGTCCCCGCGTTGGCGTCCCGCCTGACCCGGTGATGCCCTTAGGAAAAAACAGCGTAATTCCAGAGGGAGGAGAAGTTCAGTACTTGGGCGAAAGGCCCATTGGGGTGAAACGGAATATACAAGTAAACAAACAGTCAACTGTTTACTAAAATACAGTTGTTACATCAAAAGGACTTTACATAAAAAAACAGCTAAATTACGGGAACAAACAATGGAAGCAATGAATGTTACGTAAAGCTGCGTAAAACACGCAAAATTGAGGACAATACCAAAGACATTCACAGCGCAAACCGTGGAAAAGCTTGTAGTAACACGAGTTCATCGCGCATGCCTGCACAGTTTGTAATTTTGCAAACGTGTACAAATATTATGGATTTAACCCGCCATTGGCTGGGGGGGGGGGGGCATTTTTCGCCCCCTCCCTCCCCCTGACGAACTTTCACAATAGCTCAAAAAGCAATAGCGTTATTGACGTGAAACTTCAGGTACCTTCTCCTACATCAATTTTACGTCTTCTGTGCAAAAATTAAGCAAATTTCGTCTATTTTTTCCCCTCGAGATATAGCGAATTTAGTGACGTCACTACGCACGAGTTTGACACAAAAATCAGCTAAACTTTAGCAGGCCGTACAAATGCCATATTGTGAGCAAAATGCAATCAAAAAACGTCAAAAGAGAGCAAATGGCAAGGGCTACAAAATGGCTATCTCGGATTTGTGTGAATGTAGTTTTTTTACCCCCCCCCCCCAATTTTTTTCCCAAAAATCGTTTTTTTTTAAATGCCTTCAAAATGATTTTTTTTAAACATATTAAACAATCTGGGAGATATGTTGATGTGGGCAATACTCAAACCAAATTTCAAAGCAAAATCTTTCTTTTTTACGGACTTATGACTCCCTAAGTATGAGTAACTCATGCAGTCATATTTTGAAATTGCGTTTCTGTTTTGCTTTTAGTGACCAGATACAAGCACATAAATGCCAACACTGTATTTCTGAGACAAAACTGGTCTAGCAAGATACCTTTTTATTTAGACTTATCAATTTCGAATTTTGACCTTATGTGACCTGACCTTGACCTTATATGGTGTCAGATTGTGAAAATGGCTGCTACTGTCGAATTGTACGTGTAAAATAACCCATAAAACATGTGTCGCTTGACTTTCGCAGACCTCTTGCCAATAGTGACCTTTTGTGACCTGATGACCTTTGCTTGACCTTTGCTTGATGTGACCTGTCACCTGATGACCTTGACCTTTGCTTACAATTTCACTTTTGCTTATGCGGGATATGTATTATACATTTGAGAGCACTTTGTGTGATAATAGTCTCAATCTAAGGCTTTGGATGGAAAGTATGGCCCAAAAACTCGAATATCGCAATTTTTACCTTTGACCTGACCGTGACCGGACATGACCTTATTTTCAAAATTTCGCAGATGCTTTGGATGTGTCTCATTGAGAGTTTTCGATTGCCGCCTTGCGCGTCTCGCTGCGGTTATTGGTTCGGAAGATAGCCAGGGGGTGGCCCCCGGTTATCCCCCCCCCCCCCCCCCCCCCAGCCAATGGCGTTCGGCTGAGACCCCAGCCAATGCTGGGTTTACCCTCGCCCGGGTGGGGTGGATGCTACCCCCTCGGTTTTTCGGGAACAACTCGCGTAGTTATCAACCGATTGCGGTGAAACTTTCAGTACTCTACTTTTGAACAATCTGACACATACTCTATTGTTGTTTAACTTCTACTCCACATGACCCGTGACATGACCTGTTTCTCAAGGTCATGGCAGGTGCAACTGGCGTCCCGTAGTATCGATGCTTGCAACTTGTGCAGTTTCCCAGTGTTTGTTGTTCAGGAGCATATGCACAGGTGTTTCCAGGTGACAGTTGTGGCTTCCACTGATATTGTGACCTCGATTGACCTTTTCAGAGGTCAACCGAGGTCACTGACCTCCGATGATCTCAGATAACTTGTGTGGGCTTCTGGCAGTTTCTAGAACATTTTGTGACGCTGATTTCAAATCTGGGATCCATTTTGCATAAGTATATATTCTACTGGGGTCATGCGCTTCCACAGGTCACCCGAGGTCACTGACCTCAGATGACCTGACATGACCTTTTTTGAATTTGGCAGTTTCTAGGACATGTTGTGACGTTGATTTCAAATTTGGCACCCATTAAGGATAATCATATGCTCATGCACTTAATTAAATTCAATTTCTACGCATCTACAATTTTTTATGACTTTTGGGTCATTGACATGACCTCAAAGGTCACCTAATGATCCAGGACCTTAAAATCGAGTATCAGCGGCTTCCTCTCGTCACAAGCAACACGCTCGTTTTTGTAATCGGAGCTCTAGCTCAATTAGGGGCGAAATGCCAGGGGGGTCGTACCCCCCCCCCCTACCCGATCACGTAGCTCTACCCGGGCGAGGGTTAAGGTGTGCCTACTGTTTTGGAATGTCAACATATTTGTATTACGGTAAGAAGCTATTGGTTTGATTGTTGGATACGATACGTCTGTCTATATCTCATGTTAATGTTGCAAGCAATTTTAAAATACTTAAAAATACCTGCATTTTAAAATTATGAACCATTGGTTTTTCATATTTATTGTGTTAAGAATCAGAATCAGGTTACTGAATAACCTGAAGATGCCCAAAACTGCCTTACCTAAGATTTAAAATGCATTATTTAGCAAAAAGGCTTTGGTGTTCAATAATATTTGTGTTCAAACAACCATCGGTCAAACCCGTATGCCAACACGTACCGGTGCAGTGACCGAGGTGCTTCATCGTCGTCAGTGTACGCTTTTTATACTGACACCCCCGGACGCAGCACCGACTCGGCATTTCTTCAGTCTGAGCCGCGTCCTCCGACTGTTTGCACGTCTCGTTTTCAACTTCAGCCTGCCACTCTTCCCGAACTTTCAAAAGCAGTGAGTCAAATGAGTGATACCAGATCTGTTGGTCTTGATGAGGTTCCAATACTGGCGGTGCGGCGCTGTTTCGATGTTATTGGTCCCCCCTTGCTACATGTGATAAATACCTCCCTCATTAGTGGAGTTTTCCCTTCGAAGTGGAAAACGGCTTGCGTGGTCCCATTGCACAAGGCAGGAGATCGCAGTGTAGCTAGTAATTACCGGCCAATCTCTCTTCTGTCGATCCTGTCAAAAATAGCCGAACGCATTGTCTGTACGCAACTTAGCCATTATCTGCGAGTCAACCACATTCTTAGCGACAGCCAGTACGCTTATCGACGTGGCCACTCCACGGAGGACGCTATCCTCGACGCTGTCTCATGGGTCAATTCTAAGATCGACAACGGAATGCTAGCTTCAATTATGGCAATTGACCTGAGCAAGGCCTTCGACAGCGTAGACCATAGCCTCCTCCTGCAAAAATTAGAATGGTATGGTATATCATTTCACTGGTTCGCCAGCTACCTTAGAGGACGCGAGCAGATGGTTCGTGGCGGCTCAGTGGTCCGTCCAGTGAATCATGGTGTCCCGCAGGGGTCTATCATCGGCCCTATTCTCTTCAGTCTATTTGTAAATGATATTGCGGGTTTTCTCGCTCATGGTCGACTACTATGTTATGCTGACGATACGCAGCTGCTCGATTGCTCGCCATCTGACAGTGACAGTCTGTCACAGCTAAAAATCCGCCTGGAAGAATCAGCAACATCAGTGCAACAATGGTTCAAAAATAACTCTCTGAAAATGAACGCAACAAAAACCGATTTCATCATTCTTGGAACCAAACAAAGGGTGGAAAAAGCGTCGAACTTCCAGTTTGATCTGTCTGGCACCACACTTCAGTCATCACATGCCATACAAATATTAGGAGTCACCATTGACCAGACCCTGTCCTGGGACCAGCAAATCTCTACCGTGGTGCGTCGATGCTATAGCATCCTCATCTCCCTGAACAGATTTCGGCGTCACTTCACACCAAGAGCTCTCATCACAATCATTCAAGCCCATGTATTCTCTCAAATAATTTATTGCCTTCCCGTTTGGGGTGGAGCAGCTGACTATCAATTGAATCGGATTCAAAAGGTGATTAACTTCGCAGCTCGAGTGGTCACCGGTGCAAGGCGCCGGGATCACATTACTCCAACGCTGAACGCACTGCACTGGAACCGGATCGGCGAACTAATCGAGCACCGTGACTGCATCAAGGTGTATCGAGCCCTCACAGACCAAAATACCCCATCCGCAGTAAGAGCAATGTTCACCCCCCGATCAGATGTTGCCATGCGGGACACCAGGCTGACGGACACGGCGCAACTCCACCTGCCGAGGGTACGGCTGACCGGCACTCAGCGCTCATTTGTGTACAGAGCAGCGGCCGCATGGAACACTCTTCCAACAGAGACCATGAATGCCCAAACTCTGGGGAGCTTCAAAGTGGCACTACGAAAATGAAAGCCTCATCAGTAAACTGTCATCTGTATTGCACTATGAAATGGATGTATCTTCCTGTATATTATAGGGTATTGTGCTATGTGTGAACCTATGTATATGCTGCCTAACCTATGTAGAAGCTGTCAAACCGATGTCCCGAAAAACTATGTTCGCATGGATGGACTGGTTAATACAATACAATACAATTTCCACAAATGACGTTATTGTTCGTGTGATGGATTTTCAACGCATCGACCAGGATTGACAAGTCACTGGTAGGACGATACCAAACTAAAACGACGATACCAAACTAAAACGACGATACCAAACTAAAACGACGATACCAAACTAAAACGATACCAAACTAAAATGACGATACCAAACTAAAACGACGATACCAAACTAAAACGACGATACCAAACTAAAACGACGATACCAAACTAAAACGATACCAAACTAAAACGACGATACCAAACTAAAACGACGATACCAAACTAAAACGACGATACCAAACTAAAACGACGATATCAAACTAAAACGACGATACCAAACTAAAACGACGATATCAAACTAAAACGACGATATCAAACTAAAACGACGATACCAAACTAAAACGACGATACCAAACTAAAACGACGATACCAAACTAAAACGACGATATCAAACTAAAACGACGATATCAAACTAAAACGACGATATCAAACTAAAACGACGATATCAAACTAAAACGACGATATCAAACTAAAACGACGATATCAAACTAAAACGACGATATCAAACTAAAACGACGATACCAAACTAAAACGACGATACCAAACTAAAACGACGATACCAAACTAAAACGACGATACCAAACTACCAAAACGAACGAGCGATACGAACGTAAACAAACCGTCGAAAAGCAAGATGGCCGTCCAGGTTCTGTTCGGCTGCTGCTATCAGCGCGCACGAGCTGTTTTATTGAAATGCTATTGGCCGGCGCTAACGATATGCTAGCAGTTTACTCGATAGTTGCGGTACTTCCAGTAGCGAAAGCCCGCTGGGGTCTACCCGATAAATTTTGGCTACCAGTCAGTCCCTGGGGTCTTTGGAATATCTCCGCAACTAGTGTGAATCTGGATAAATGAAAGGCATGGTTCGATTCAGAAAATTATATTCTACAAACCAGTGTCAATAACCCCAAATAAGCGATGTGAGTAGACACACTCCCTTTAAAGCCATGTAAAACACAGATGAAAAAGAGCGCTTGTGCTAGGGCACAAACAACATTGCAACAGATGAATTGTTCAGTTACCATGTCACACTAAAATACGCACTGTACAATTTGGTTAAAAAAAACAGGCGTGCCATTACATCACAGGACATGACAGCAAATCACACACAACCCAGTAAATCATACACAACCCAGCAAATCACACACAACCCCAATATCACAGAGCATGACGTTGTACCCAATTCGCACTGCAAAGCACCACTGGACGTCCTGTGCCGTCCACTACAGCCATCACTCCACGATGGACACCTTGCCATCGCGCAGCCAGCCGCTGATGAGGTCCGTCCCTGTGCCGCTCACTACAGTCATCACTCCACGATGGACACCTTGCCGTCGCGCAGCCAGCCACTGATGAGGTCCGTCTCCCGTCGATTGCCAGCGGAGGCTGCCACGCCTGTGGCTGAGCGGGGGCGGGGGCGGGGGCGGGGGCGGGGGCGGGGGCGGGGGCGGCGGCCCGGCGGGGGCCGGCGGACCGGCGACTCCAACAGTCGGTCCAGCACGGCGTCTACAGCCGACCCGCCGCCCGGCCGCCGCCGTTTGGGGGAGCTGGGCCCAGCCGAGTCGGCTCCGTTAGCCGCCGGGGACCGCGGTGGGGTGATGGTGGACGGCGGCTGCAGCTCCGTCTCTGTAGCAACCTCCTCCGCCGCCGCCGCCGCCGCCGCTGGGGACACCTCGCGGCACGGCGATGTGGCCGGTATATCCGAGTCATCACTGCCGACGGCGGACGTCCGTGGCGAGCAGATACCCCGCCGCTCCTGAGCAGCGGTCACTGCAGCACCACCACCATCACCACCATCACCACCATCACCACCATCACCACCATCACCACCATCACCACCGGCAGGAGCGGCTGTGCCGGCCGTGACCGCCCGTCTCGACTCCGCCTGCTCCCCGTCAGTGTCGGTGGCCCTGTCCCTCAGACCCGCTTTGTGGCGCCGCGTCCTGTCGCGACCCGAGTCCCGCCTTCGCCGGCCCTCCCGTTGGCCGCCGCTCGACCTCGACCCGTGCCCCGCGGCCGACCTCCGGTGACCCGGGCTGACCTGACCAGCGCCGTGGGTTTTCGGCCGCCGACCAGCGCCGGCCGGCTGCTCCGGCTCATCCAGAGGTTCTCCGGTTAGCGCCGCTGGCAGCCGGCGGCCGACACGAGCTCCGGCAGCTCTGAAACAGCCCGAAACACGGACACTGAGCACCCCGCCTCAAACAGTCCGATACACGAACACTGAGCACCCCGCCTCAAACAGTCCGAAACACGGACACTGAGCACCCCGCCTCAAACAGTCCGAAACACGGACACTGAGCACCCCGCCTCAAACAGTCCGAAACACGAACACTGAGCACCCCGCCTCAAACAGTCCGAAACACGGACACTGAGCACCCCGCCTCAAACAGTCCGAAACACGGACACTGAGCACCCCGCCTCAAACAGTCCGAAACACGGACACTGAGCACCCCGCCTCAAACAGTCCGAAACACGGACAATGAGCACCCCGCCTCAAACAGTCCGAAACACAGACACTGAGCACCCCGCCTCAAACAGTCCGAAACACGGACACTGAGCACCCCGCCTCAAACAGTCCGAAACACGGACACTGAGCACCCCGCCTCAAACAGTCCGAAACACGGACACTGGGACCCCGCCTCAAACAGTCCGAAACACGGACACTGAGCACTCCGCCTCAAACAGTCCGAAACACGGACACTGAGCACCCCGCCTCAAACAGTCCGAAACACGGACACTGGGACCCCGCCTCAAACAGTCCGAAACACGGACACTGAGCACCCCGCCTCAAACAGTCCGAAACACGGACACTGGGACCCCGCCTCAAACAGTCCGAAACACGGACACTGAGCACCCCGCCTCAAACAGTCCGAAACACGGACACTGAGCACCCCGCCTCAAACAGTCCGAAACACGGACACTGGGACCCCGCCTCAAACAGTCCGAAACACGGACACTGAGCACTCCGCCTCAAACAGTCCGAAACACGGACACTGAGCACCCCGCCTCAAACAGTCCGAAACACGGACACTGAGCACCCCGCCTCAAACAGTCCGAAACACGGACACTGAGCATCCCGCCTCAAACAGTCCGAAACACGGACACTGGGACCCCGCCTCAAACAGTCCGAAACACGGACACTGAGCACCCCGCCTCAAACAGTCCGAAACACGAACACTGAGCACCCCGCCTCAAACAGTCCGAAACACGGACACTGAGCACCCCGCCTCAAACAGTCCGAAACACGGACACTGAGCACCCCGCCTCAAACAGTCCGAAACACGGACACTGAGCACTCCGCCTCAAACAGTCCGAAACACGGACACTGAGCACCCCGCCTCAAACTCAACTGCTGCCGCCGGCGGTGCCATTGCACAAACGTCAATTCGAGACAAGACACACACGAAAAACAGTTACACGCTTATAAGAAAAGTGTAAGCTTCTCATATGCACATTGCACACTATACGGCAGAAGTCCCCACAAAGTTTGGTTTGGAACACGACTCACCTGCCACGGCTGTGGTCGGTCGGCAGAAGGACGGGTCTTGCAGGCGGCTCAGAGGGGGCAGACCGCCGGCCTGACGCGCCGCTCGGCCCCGGCTGGTCAGTCGGCCGGTCAGTCGGCCCGTCAGTCGGCCGGTCAGTCGGCCGGTCGGGACCGAGGCGAGGCACAGTCGGGAGTCGTCCGAGCTTCGGTCGTGGTCTCCGGCCACTCGGTCCCGGCTAGGACACGACAAGGTAGGAACATCAGCAACCGCACCGTTTATCGGATATCAGCCACACATTCAGTGTTGTTGATTGGACATCAGCACAGACTCGGTGTTGCCCAGACATCAGCACAGACTCGGTGTTGCCCAGCCATCAGCACGCCGTTAACAGAGAGTCACAGTAAGGTATCCCCACAACATTCACACGACGTCAAAGCAGGAAAGGACGCACTGAACGGCTGCACTAACCCTGCACCAGATAGTGTATACATCCCCGACGCTGAACTGGAGCAGCTGGTGCGTACCTCAGAGATCGGGAAATCGCATCGGCATCAGCGCCACAGCCGGCACCGCAGCCTGTGGCATCAGCGCCACAGCCAGGCACCGCAGCCTGTGGCATCAGCGCCACAGCCAGGCACCGCAGCCTGTGGCATCAGCCCCACAGCCAGGCACCGCAGCCTGTGGAATCAGCGCCACAGCCGGCACCGCAGCCTGTGGCATCAGCGCCACAGCCGGCACCGCAACCTGTGGCATCAGCGCCACAGCCAGGCACCGCAGCCTGTGGCATCAGCGCCACAGCCGGCACCGCAGCCTGTGGCATCAGCGCCACAGCCGGCACCGCAGCCTGTGGCATCAGCGCCACAGCCAGGCACCGCAGCCTGTGGCATCAGCCCCACAGCCAGGCACCGCAGCCTGTGGAATCAGCGCCACAGCCGGCACCGCAGCCTGTGGCATCAGCGCCACAGCCGGCACCGCAGCCTGTGGCATCAGCGCCACAGCCAGGCACCGCAGCCTGTGGCATCAGCGCCACAGCCGGCACCGCAGCCTGTGGCATCAGCGCCACAGCCGGCACCGCAGCCTGTGGCATCAGCGCCACAGCCAGGCACCGCAGCCTGTGGCATCAGCGCCACAGCCGGCACCGCAGCCTGTGGCATCAGCGCCACAGCCGGCACCGCAGCCTGTAGCATCAGCGCCACAGCCAGGCACCGCAGCCTGTGGCATCAGCGCCACAGCCGGCACCGCAGCCTGTGGCATCAGCGCCACAGCCAGGCACCGCAGCCTGTGGCATCAGCGCCACAGCCGGCACCGCAGCCTGTGGCATCAGCGCCACAGCCAGGCACCGCAGCCTGTGGCATCAGCGCCACAGCCGGCACCGCAGCCTGTGGCATCAGCGCCACAGCCGGCACCGCAGACTGTGGAATCAGCCCCACAGCCGGCACCGCAGCCTGTGACATCAGCGCCACAGCCGGCACCGCAGCCTGTGGCATCAGCCCCACAGCCGGCACCGCAGCCTGTGGCATTAGCGCCACAGCCGGCACCGCAGCCTGTGGCATCAGCGCCACAGCCGGCACCGCAGCCTGTGGCATCAGCGCCACAGCCGGCACCGCAGCCTGTGGAATCAGCGCCACAGCCGGCACCGCAGCCTGTGGAATCAGCGCCACAGCCGGCACCGCAGCCTGTGGCATCAGCGCCACAGCCAGGCACCGCAGCCTGTGGCATCAGCGCCACAGCCGGCACCGCAGACTGTGGAATCAGCCCCACAGCCGGCACCGCAGCCTGTGGCATTAGCGCCACAGCCAGGCACCGCAGCATGTGGCATTAGCGCCACAGCCAGGCACCGCAGCCTGTGGCATCAGCGCCACAGCCGGCACCGCAGCCTGTGGCATCAGCGCCACAGCCGGCACCGCAGCCTGTGGCATCAGCGCCACAGCCGGCACCGCAGCCTGTGGCATCAGCGCCACAGCCAGGCACCGCAGCCTGTGGCATCAGCGCCACAGCCAGGCACCGCAGCCTGTGGCATCAGCGCCACAGCCGGCACCGCAGCCTGTGGCATCAGCGCCACAGCCAGGCACCGCAGCCTGTGGAATCAGCGCCACAGCCGGCACCGCAGCCTGTGGAATCAGCGCCACAGCCGGCACCGCAGCCTGTGGCATCAGCGCCACAGCCAGGCACCGCAGCCTGTGGCATCAGCGCCACAGCCGGCACCGCAGCCTGTGGCATCAGCGCCACAGCCAGGCACCGCAGCCTGTGGAATCAGCCCCACAGCCGGCACCGCAGCCTGTGGCATCAGCGCCACAGCCGGCACCGCAGCCTGTGGCATCAGCGCCACAGCCAGGCACCGCAGCCTGTGGAATCAGCGCCACAGCCGGCACCGCAGCCTGTGGCATCAGCGCCACAGCCAGGCACCGCAGCCTGTGGAATCAGCGCCACAGCCGGCACCGCAGCCTGTGGAATCAGCGCCACAGCCGGCACCGCAGCCTGTGGCATCAGCGCCACAGCCAGGCACCGCAGCCTGTGGCATCAGCGCCACAGCCGGCACCGCAGCCTGTGGCATCAGCGCCACAGCCAGGCACCGCAGCCTGTGGAATCAGCCCCACAGCCGGCACCGCAGCCTGTGGCATCAGCGCCACAGCCGGCACCGCAGCCTGTGGCATCAGCGCCACAGCCAGGCACCGCAGCCTGTGTTGCCAGGACATGCCGCAACCGCAGTACATGACGGGCAGAGACCCGCCGCAGCCCTACACAGCTCACTGCTCACCTTCGGCCGCTGCGGGGGCAGCGGGGCGCACCGTACCGCCGGCTCCTGAGTGCCGGCTCCCAGTTGGAACACTGCGCGAACCGCCTGCCGCGCCACGTGCTCCTCCATTCTATTGGCAGCCACCAGAGCGGCATTACCGTGTACGTGGCGTACGCCGCAGTCCCCTGGGGAGGGGCGGGACGGTCAGGGTGATCCTATAATGCCGGCCGTCCCCGCGGCCGAACCTTGCAAGATGACCATGGCACCACTTGGACTTGGACCTAGGCCAGTTACATCCGTTCTCCAACCGGAAAAGGATTCCAAAACATTGTTTACAGTGTCAGCAATGTTAATATGTAGATGTTACAAAGCTCCGAAACAAACCATGACCGCTTCACCCGATAAATGCGCTGTTAGGTTTGACCACGCACACGCTCCTGAACAACAATACACCCTAAACACTGGGTGCAACGCCAACAGTAAGTACACAGAATACTCACTGAGCGCTTCACCCACTGAAGACGTCACTTGTTCCCGTGTTCCGTCCGACTCCAGACCTCCGGCCGGTGTCGGTTGTTCAGTCTCGTCGTCAGATGGCAGCACCTCCCCGCCGTCAGCCGGCGCCACCGCCGTGTAGTCGCTGACCGCGAGGCCGGCCACTCCAGTCTGAACCTCTGGCAGAGCGCCGCTCACCTCGTGTCCAGCTGCAGACGGAAATGGAGGTGAGGAAGGCCAAAGGGGCAAGCATCGGGTGCTAAAGAGACAATTTTGTCTGCGGCAATCGCCAGTACCTATTGCGTAAGCTGCCGGCACTGGCATCTGCTCCGCTACTGAGACGAGGCATCTCACAGACCGCTATAGCGGCATCTGCTCCGCTACTGAGACGCGGCATCTCACAGCCACAGCACAGGTCAGTACCCATCCCTCACCAGCACTGGTCACCAGCCGTCCCTCACCAGCACTGGTCATCAGCCGTCCATCACCAGCACTGGTCACCAGCCGTCCCTCACCAGCACTGGTCAGCACCAGCCGTCCCTCACCAGCACTGGTCACCAGCCGTCCCTCACCAGCACTGGTTAGAACCCGTCCCTCACCAGCACTGGTCACCAGCCGTCCCTCACCAGCACTGGTCACCAGCCGTCCCTCACCAGCACTGGTCAGCACCAGCCGTCCCTCACCAGCACTGGTCACCAGCCGTCCCTCACCAGCACTGGTTAGTACCCGTCCCTCACCAGCACTGGTCACCAGCCGTCCCTCACCAGCACTGGTCACCAGCCGTCCCTCACCAGCACTGGTCACCAGCCGTCCCTCACCAGCACTGGTCACCAGCCGTCTCTCACCAGCACTGGTCACCAGCCGTCCCTCACCAGCACTGGTCACCAGCCGTCACTCACCAGCACTGGTTAGTACCCGTCCCTCACCAGCACTGGTCACCAGCCGTCCCTCACCAGCACTGGTCAGCAGCCATCCATCACCAGCACTGGTCACCAGCCGTCCCTCACCAGCCGTCCCTCACCAGCACTGGTCACCAGCCGTCCCTCACCAGCACTGGTCACCAGCCGTCCCTCACCAGCACTGGTCACCAGCCGTCCCTCGCCAGCACTGGTCACCAGCACTGGTCACCAGCCGTCCCTCACCAGCACTGGTCACCAGCCGTCCCTCACCAGCACTGGTCACCAGCCGTCCCTCACCAGCACTGGTCACCAGCCGTCCCTCACCAGCACTGGTCACCAGCCGTCCCTCGCCAGCACTGGTCACCAGCACTGGTCACCAGCCGTCACTCACCAGCACTGGTTAGTACCCGTCCCTCACCAGCACTGGTCACCAGCCGTCCCTCACCAGCACTGGTCACCAGCCGTCCATCACCAGCACTGGTTAGTACCCGTCCCTCACCAGCACTGGCCACCAGCCGTCCCTCACCAGCACTGGCCACCAGCCGTCCCTCACCAGCACTGGTCACCAGCCGTCCCTCACCAGCACTGGTCACCAGCCGTCCCTCACCAGCACTGGTTAGTACCCGTCCCTCACCAGCACTGGTCAGCACCAGCCGTCCCTCACCAGCACTGGTCACCAGCCGTCCCTCACCAGCACTGGTCACCAGCCGTCCCTCACCAGCACTGGTTAGTACCCGTCCCTCACCAGCACTGGTCGCCAGCCGTCCCTCACCAGCACTGGTCACCAGCCGTCCCTCACCAGCACTGGTTAGCACCCGTCCCTCACCAGCACTGGTCACCAGCCGTCCCTCACCAGCACTGGTCACCAGCCGTCCCTCACCAGCACTGGTCACCAGCCGTCCCTCACCAGCACTGGTCACCAGCCGTCCCTCACCAGCACTGGTTAGTACCCGTCCCTCACCAGCACTGGTCACCAGCCGTCCCTCACCAGCACTGGTCACCAGCCGTCCCTCACCAGCACTGGTCACCAGCCGTCCCTCACCAGCACCGGTCACCAGCCGTCCCTCACCAGCACTGGTCACCAGCCGTCCCTCACCAGCACTGGTTAGTACCCGTCCCTCACTAGCCACCAGCCGTCCCTCACCAGCACTGGTCACCAGCCGTCCCTCACCAGCACTGGTCACCAGCCGTCCCTCACCAGCACTGGCCAGCAGCCATCCATCACCAGCACTGGTCACCAGCCGTCCCTCACCAGCACCGGTCACCAGCCGTCCCTCACCAGCACTGGTCAGCAGCCATCCATCACCAGCACTGATCACCAGCCGTCCCTCACCAGCACTGGTCACCAGCCGTCCCTCACCAGCACTGGTCACCAGCCGTCCCTCACCAGCACTGGTCACCAGCCGTCCCTCACCAGCACTGGTCAGCACCAGCCGTCCCTCACCAGCACTGGTCACCAGCCGTCCCTCACCGGCACTGGTTAGTACCCGTCCCTCACCAGCACTGGTCACCAGCCGTCCCTCACCAGCACTGGTCACCAGCCGTCCCTCACCAGCACTGGTCACCAGCCGTCCCTCACCAGCACTGGTCACCAGCCGTCCCTCACCAGCACTGGTCACCAGCCGTCACTCACCAGCACTGGTTAGTACCCGTCCCTCACCAGCACTGGTCAGCACCAGCCGTCCCTCACCAGCACTGGTCACCAGCCGTCCCTCACCAGCACTGGTTAGTACCCGTCCGTCACCAGCATTGGTCACCAGCCGTCCCTCACCAGCACTGGTCACCAGCCGTCCCTCACCAGCACTGGTTAGTACCCGTCCCTCACCAGCACTGGTCGCCAGCCGTCCCTCACCAGCACTGGTCACCAGCCGTCACTCACCAGCACTGGTTAGTACCCGTCCCTCACCAGCACTGGTCACCAGCCGTCCCTCACCAGCACTGGTCACCAGCCGTCCCTCACCAGCACTGGTCAGCAGCCGCTCCAGCCGTCTGTGGGTCTCCAGCAGCCTCTCGGTCAGCCGGCCGTCGTCCCGCAGCTGCAGCAGGTTGTGCAGACCGAACAGCTCTCCCGGCTGGCCGCCACGGCCGGCCGAGGCGGAGAACAGGCGCGGGCCGGCGCCGCCCTCCACCGCCAGCGTCGACAGCTGCTGCTTGTACACCTGACGAGCGGGAGAGCGCGGGGTCGGAGAGGACATGCCGGTCAGTGGCGGAAATAAGACGGTGTCAAGGGACTTGGGGGGGGGGGGGGGCAGAAACGCCGCACAGCGGTGAGAACTAATTCACAAGAAGTGCAATCATGATCAATTGTTACATTTCATATGACCCGGTACAGCGGTATAGCACCGCCACACTGTCAAAACTGTCAAGAAGATCAATAACAGCAGGCTCTGTCGGCCACAAATGTAGAAGGAGGAAGGGATTTAGCGAAATGTGAAGCACCTGGATACCGACCTGCCTGAGGTAGATGTTTTCCTCGATAGTGCCCGCCGATATGAGTCGATACACACTGACATCTCTCGTCTGGCCCAGGCGGTACGCCCTGTGGGGAGACAGACGACACGTAAACGCTCAATTTAAGTACGCACGGACTGTAACAGGCAGGCAGGGTCAACACCGCACGACCCGACATGTGACCGCAATTTGAAACTTTAGAGTATGCTTTAGATGCGTATCATTGAGAGCTTTCGGATGCCGCATTGCCGTCTCGCTGCGATCATTGGTTCAGAAGATAACCAGACGGGGGGGGGGGGGGGGGTGCGTTTCAACGCACCCTCTTCTCTTTTCAACGACCCGACACTACCCCCCCCCCCCCCCCCCCACTCAATGACTCATCGCGCTGACGACCCGACGCCGGCGCCCCCCTCAGGTGCCAAAAAATGCGCCCCCGGGCCTGCAGCCCCCCTCAATGCAAATCCTGGATCCGCCCCTGTTTCCATGCAACGCCCATAGGCGTAATGTTAAAACAGTTTTATCGACCTCTGCCTGCCTCGACAAGCGGATTTTACCATGTTCGAGCGGGCCTGTTTTAACATGGGCTCTCGGTTCGCAGAAAATAGCCCCTGACATGAGAGGGACCTCATTAGGACGGCCCCGGCATGCCACATTTTGTCAGGATTGGGCCTGATCAAGACCGGGCCCCTGCCTTACTGCCATGCCAGGAATGTGCCCGTGATATCAATAATTCGAAGGAACCGGGCTATACGCCTGACCGGGCCCCTGATACACGCCTTTGCCAGCACCGGGCCCCTGCCTCGATCGGGCCTGACCAGTGACCAAGACCGGGCCGCTTCCAGGACCGGGTCCGTATCAATAATTTGCAAGGACCGGACCCTGTTGTGACCGGGCCTTTGCCAGCACCGGGCCCCTACCTCGATCGGGTCTGACCAAGAACGGGCCCGTATCAAGAATTTGCAAGGAGTGGGCCCTGTTGTGACCGGGCCCTCGTCCTGACCGGGCCCCATATCACGCCTTTGCCATCACCGGGCCCCTGCCTCGATCGGACCTGACCAATACCGGACCCCTACCAGGAACTGGCCAGTATCAAGAATATGCAAGGACCGGGCCATGTTGTGAACGGGCCCTCGTCCTGACCGGGCCCCATGCCACGCCTTTGCCAGCACCAGGCCCCTGCCTCGATCGGGCCTGACCAAGACCGGGCCCCTACCAGAAAGGGGCCAGCATTACTAATATGCAAGGACCGGGCCCTCGTCCTGACCGGCCCCCATATCACGCCAATTTGCCAGCAACGGGCCCCTGTCTCGATCAGGCCTGACCAAGACCGGGCCCCTGCCAGCGCCATGTATGGGCCAGAATACGGGTCCATTTCGGTTTTCGCAAAAGATTTTCAACATATATGCCCATTATATTGATACAAGATTTGATTACAAAAGCCTTTGAGGAGGATGAATGTGTTGTTGGCATATTCTTGGATTTAAAAAAGGCATTTGACACTGTAGATCACAATATTCTTTGTGAAAAACTATAAAAAAATGGTGTCTCTGGAAAAGCATATGAGATACTCCAATCATACCTCACAGATCGCAAACAGACTGTTAACATAAGGGGTACCCAAGCAGAATTTAGGAATGTGGGCATAGGTGTGCCCCAAGGATCAATCTTGGGACCTCTTTTGTTCATTATATATATTAATGATCTAGTAAACATTGATGGTAGCTGTGAGTTTTTCATATATGCTGATGACACAGCCATTTTCTTTAAGCATCATGATGTGGATGTTCTTCAAATCATGATCAATATAGTATTGCCAAAAATATCTACTTGGCTACAGTCAAACTTCCTTTCTCTTAACCCTATTTGTAACAGGCTCCTGGCTACCCCTATTTGTAACAGGGGGGGGGGCGGATTCCGCCCCCCCCCCCCCCCAGAGATCTCGAGATCTACCCGTCCGATTTTCAAAAATGAGACGGCGTTTGGTTCCCCTCAACACGATCTGCATTTCTAAATAATAAAAAAATCTAAATTTTTGATAGGGGGGCAACAGGGGGGGGCAAAAACTACAAATTTTAGTGGTATTTTTGATCCACTATAGCTGTCATGTTTATGAACCGATTTTAACACAACTAATAGGAATCGATAGAGATTGAATTGGAAATTGATATATGACGGTGACGTTTGAAAATTCAAATATCATAGGCGTGTGCAGGTCACTCAATATGGGGGTGAAGTAAATTCGTAATACAATTTATTTTTGATGTTTTTTTTTTAAATAAATAAATGAAATGGTATGTGATTGTGACATTAGACAAAACAGTTATAAATAATATTTTTTTTTGCCATAGGCGGTACCAGGTTAGTGAAAAAGGGAGGTCAAATTGGAAAACAATATTAACCGCAGACAAGTTGCTACCCAGCACTGTAAATGTGTTACTGATCGTAGATAGTTCCTTTTTGCATGTTGTACTTCATCATAGGCGTATCCGGGATACAAACTGGGGCGGCGCAAGACCTTTTGATAAGTATATTATCCGCTATTATGATACTAACTAGTCAACAGTGACTATTTCACTTACAACTTCAATTAACATTGCTTACCCCCTTTTCACCCTACCTGGACTCGCCTATTATCTTATAATCGTTCGTAGAGTACCTTGTGGTGCGTTTTTCATCCGAAAACAGCAGTATGTTATGTCATTGTACGCCCATGCCTCTTAGTTTTCTTGCAATAATATGACCCCTTTCTTCCATTCCTGAGCGCGACTCTGCAAAAAATAACTTTATTCCCTTTTCTGGCTTCATATGTGCATATATCATTATAAGGTAATCATCTATTGCGCCGTTATCGCTGGCATATCGTCATCACCATGCCAGTCACACATTATGCAAATAATGGAAGCAGAAGCTGTCTTTGACATCTTGACAGCTATAAATGCCCCTTACATTGCTATATTGGCTTCCCGCCAAACATTGAATACTTCCTGGAAAATCCCCTTTTTCAAGCCCCTGAAACCGCCTCTGCCATGCAATTTTTATGATATTTAATTAACATCAACTAATTTGCACTTGTTGCAATCACCGTAAACCTATGTAACCCCTTCATACTTGAGGCAGTTAGGAAGAAACCGTGAATATAGCATTTCCGAATTATCGCCAAATGTCGCCTCCGAACCCACCCAAAACTGTGCCCTGGAACCGCCTCTGTTCAGGTTAAGAACTCAAAATTTTGACTCCAAATGCGGTATTCAATTCTATGAAAAGTCCCAAAATTTCATGGGCCTGCTCCCAGCCGTTCTGGAGATATCTGCGAAAAACATGAGGGGGGGGGGGGCGGAATCCGCCCCCCCCCCCCCCTGTTACAAATAGGGTTAATGTATCAAAGACTGTATATCAAATATATAGTAAACGCAAAATAAATATTAACATAAGTGTGCAAATGAATGAGGCATTTATTGAGAGGAAAAAGGTACAGTTAAGTACTTAGGAATGTTGATAGATGATGGTTTGAAATTTACTTCTCACATAAACAACATCACAAATACTGTCAGCCGAAATGTGGGCATGATGTGTAGAGTAAAATACTTTGTAGATACAAGACAGCTCTTGCAGCTATATAATGCACTCATACTTCCTTATATCAATTATTGCTGCCTTATTTGGGGGACAGGATATGTTCATCATACTAAAAAACTATTAATTCTGCAAAAGAGAGCAATGCGAATCATAGAAGGGATTTATCCTCCTCAAGGTGCCAATCCAGTTTTCAAAAAAAATATAATTGTCTAAAAGTTCAAGATATTGGCAAACTACAAATGATGCTCATAATGCATAAGCATGTATGCAACCAGTTACCTCACCCAATACAAAATATGTTCAATATACACATTGAAATGTGTCACTCTACAAGACAAACCAAACATTTTCAAAGTATTTTTTCAACAAAGAATTATAGACTTTTCACCATAACATGCCTCGGTCCCAAACTATGGAATGATATTATATGTAGAAGCATTGGCCCTAACGAGGTACCACAATCCAAGTATGTGATGAGAAAAAATAATAAATCACTTCATTTCACAATATTAGTAACACATAATGTTGTTATGAGTAATGGGTTGTAATTAAATGGTTATTGTATCTGGTTGTTATGGGTAACGTTGTGTTGCTCAGTTGCTGCTGTGTGTATGTCCATGACATGCATATGTGGATATGCGTGCGTGCGTGCGTGCGTGCGTGCGTGCGTGCGTGCGCAGCGCGTGCGCGCTGCGCGCTGCGGGCTGCGGGCTGCGGGCTGCGGGCTGCGGGCTGCGGGCTGCGGCTGCGGGTGCGGGTGCGGGTGCGGGTGCGGGTGCGGGTGCGGGTGCGTGTGCGTGTGCGTGTGCGTGTGCGTGTGCGTGTGCGTGTGCGTGTGCGTGTGCGTGTGCGTGTGCGTGTGCGTGTGCGTGTGCGTGTGCGTGTGCGTGTGCGTGTGCGTGTGCGTGTGCGTGTGCGTGTGCGTGTGCGTGTGCGTGTGCGTGTGCGTGTGCGTGTGCGTGTGCGTGTGCGTGTGCGTGTGCGTGTGCGTGTGCGTGTGCGTGTGCGTGTGCGTGTGCGTGTGCGTGTGCGTGTGCGCGTGTGCGTGTGCGTGTGTGTGTGTGTGTGTGTGTGTGTGTGTGTGTGTGTGTGTGTGTGTGTGTGTGTGTGTGTGTGTGTGTGTGTGTGTGTGTGTGTGTGTGTGTGTGTGTGTGTGTGTGTGTGTGTGTGTGTGTGTGTGTGTGTGTGTGTGTGTGTGTGTGTGTGTGTGTGTGTGTGTGTGTGTGTGTGTGTGTGTGTGTGTGTGTGTGTGTGTGTGTGTGTGTGTGTGTGTGTGTGTGTGTGTGTGTGTGTGTGTGTGTGTGTGTGTGTGTGTGTGTGTGTGTGTGTGTGTGTGTGTGTGTGTGTGTGTGTGTGTGTGTGTGTGTGTGTGTGTGTGTGTGTGTGTGTGTGTGTGTGTGTGTGTGTGTGTGTGTGTGTGTGTGTGTGTGTGTGTGTGTGTGTGTGTGTGTGTGTGTGTGTGTGTGTGTGTGTGTGTGTGTGTGTGTGTGTGTGTGTGTGTGTGTGTGTGTGTGTGTGTGTGTGTGTGTGTGTGTGTGTGTGTGTGTGTGTGTGTGTGTGTGTGTGTGTGTGTGTGTGTGTGTGTGTGTGTGTGTGTGTGTGTGTGTGTGTGTGTGTGTGTGTGTGTATGTGTATGTGTATGTGTATGTGTATGTGTATGTGTATGTGTATGTGTATGTGTATGTGTATGTGTATGTGTATGTGTATGTGTATGTGTATGTGTATGTGTATGTGTATGTGTATGTGTATGTGTATGTGTATGTGTATGTGTATGTATATGTGCGTGTATGTATATGTGTATGTGTATGTGTATGTGTATGTGTATGTGTATGTGTATGTGTATGTGTATGTGTATGTGTATGTGTATGTGTATGTGTATGTGTATGTGCGTGTATGTATATGTATGTGTGAGGTATGTGAGAGAAAAAGTATCACATATGTATGCATATGCATGTGCATGCATAGTTGATGGTATCATGCATATATAAATATATAGTCCAACAAGTTAGTTAAATGTGTTTGCTTTTCATGAGTCTCATATAAGTAGGTCATAGATAGGGCCACCCATTCAATGGCGCTGGCTTTCACCCATTCAATGGCGCTGGCCTCGTGGTCCCTACTCGGCAACAAGCTATGCTTAGTTGAGTGGGGTCCACGAGGCACCAGCAAGAAACGCTTCAAATTGACCAGACTTTGTCCTCCGCCCTGTATGACTGATATCCCCTTTACTAACACAGTGAATGAATCCATCCTCATCCTTTCCTGGATGAGGATGAGAATGAATGAATGCATCCTCATCCTGTCCTGGATGAGGATGAGTGAGGATGATATCCTGGGACGTAGTTGGGGGGGGGGGGGGGGGGGCAGTCATTTGCTGTTTTCAACAATGACTACTTTTCGCCTTCTTTTATATCACCACATCTAACACCCAAACTACCTCTCTTCATATGCTTTTTTATGTTTGTTTTCATTTCTTAGCTGGGAGTGCCGCGACATTTTCTCTTTTGTTCTCTGATGTTAACTTAAGGTGTCGTGCGTCGTTGGGATCGAGGGCGGGGGCACTCCTGGTCACCTATTAATGGGTGGCGGTAAGAAGAAGAAGAAAAATGTGATGCGTGCCCCTCAGAAATGGGGGGGGGGGGCAGCTGACCCTTTTGCCCCCCCCCCCCCCGCTCCCTGCGTGCGCCACTGGCGAGTTGTAACTGTCGGCTGACTACGTGGTCCGCTTGAGCGCGGTGCCGACGAAGGAGCCGGCTGCCGCCAGTGACGCCATCCGGCGTCCGCCGAGTTCAAGGTCAAATGGCTCGTGTCCTTACCTGGTTATAGGACCTTGGAACACATGATGCGTTTCGGTGACGGTCGGTTCAAATAGCGAAAACGAAGTGCGGTAGGAATACTAATGACGTACGCGAAACGTCACAAGATTTGGCCCTTTAAAATATGACCAAACATACCCAACGGTGTTTGCGTTGAAACTCAGCAACTAGATCGTTTTGGAAGGGAAAATTTCAGATTTGGAGATTTCTCAGTACTCCCGACAATCTGGCTATCTCAGTTAAAAATTAATGTTAAAGGTGTACTATTCCCTTTAAGCCACGCGAGTTTTCTAGAATCGGTCGTTTGACTCAGGGGGTTGTCACGTGTCCTCTCTGCAGCCGCCATAGGCTTAATTGGCTAGGAATGTCGTGCAAAGGAAGAACCACGTATGACAATTTCCCAAAAGCGTGACATACGTGGTTTTTCTTAGGGGCGTGCCGCGTGACATCATCGATTCCCAAGATTTTGGCGCATCGACATTTGTGACGCGGTTTGTAAACGGCCATTAGCGAAGGAGTAAGGACTGGAGCCCCTTCGCTGTCAAAATAGGAGCGACTTAGGAACATAATGTTATTTAGATAAGTTAGAGACCTTGAATCGGTCTTTCTTTCAAAGCATGTTTTATGTAAATCGGCTGGGTAGAATTATTGATAGTCTTTCAAAAATTGCTAGTTATTATTGATTTGTATAGGGGCAGGGGATTCTGCGTCCAGATGACGTCACCAGCCCTGAGTCAGATTCGGTCAAATCGCCGGATGACTATACCTTCTATTAGGGCTTCGGTTTAACCTTGTTTTGTTTCGCCACTTTTCCAGCTAGTTAGTTGCCCTCATTTTTGTAGACTTTTCCTAGATGTGTGGCATGTGCATAACTTTACTACCTCAGTGCCTTTGCTGCATCTGCGAGTCACGAAACCTGGTGAGAAAGATTGGCTAACGAAGCCAGGCCCGCTGTTGGTTATAAGTCTCTTCTTGTTCTGCAGTGTCTGCACTCTGCAGGACAATAATGTCAATGCCGGGGTTGAGCTTACGTCTTGCATCCTGTACGTGTATTCATGTTCAGCAAAGTTGTCAGGTGATTTACCTCAATGTCCACTGTCCTGACTTCTGAGTTCAGAGTCAAATTAAAATGTGAAAAGGTGGCAATTGACAAATGGAATCATCCAAATGAAAAAGTCTGAATTTCGCAATAGTATGTGGTTGTGCTTCTTGGCCACTTCTAGTTATGAACTTTTGAAGATACCTTTCTGGTTATCACTTCTACGTAGAAGTAAAGTACTTTGCTGGCTTGTTATCCAAAAATGTAGAAACAGGTAGATCCACCCATGCTATTCATTGGATACACTTAACAGCTTATTTTCTACACATTTTAACTGAAAATTAGCACAATTATTTGTTTTGTTGCTCGGACGGCTGGCGGCCGGCTGCTCACATTTGGCCACAGCTGTGGGCGACTGCGGGTGTGGTGCCACGGCTGTGGGGCGGGTAGGCCAAGGAAAGGTACAGCCGTGTATAACTCTATTTACGAGGGACTGCAGTGCTACGCTCTTGCCCGCAGATGCAGTCTCTCCCTTATACATCAGGTGGCCAAGCGCCTGGTGGGCTGCACTGTGCCGCATGACACTCTTCCATAAGGCACAGTATACCCCTCCAGGCGTATGTAATGACGGGTATCATAAAACGGGAAGACTGCATCTGTACACAAGCACGTAGCACTGCCCCACACACTTCTGAAAACAGGGGGACTGCAGTCATTCCTGCAGTCACTCGTCATGCATTCCGCCTCTCCGCCGCTCATTGATAAAGTCGGACATGCGGTAAGCATGATACATTCGGGCTCATCGCCTGCCGGCGCGTGTGTGCGCTGCGTTCAGGCCATCCCATGAGTACGCTACGCATTATCATGGTGGCGTCAGACGACATTGTTCGTCTCGGTGGCGTCATACAGGCTATTCCAAGATGAATAAAAGGTTAAGTGAAAGTGACGCTATTTATTCCGCATGCAAAATGAATATACCAAGGTTGGTAGCCCCGGAAAAAATGTTTTGCCATGACCAGTGGCCAAAACCTAGTTTTGGCCATGTACTTCCGGGAGGATGTGGACACAACTGGACAAAACTGGTCAAAACTGTTCAACACTGGTCAAAACTGGTCAAAACTGGTCAAAACTGGTCAAAACTGGTCAAAACTGGTCAAAACTGGTCAAAACTGGTCAAAACTGGTCAAAACTGGTCAAAACTGGTCAAAACTGGTCAAAACTGGTCAAAACTGGTCAAAACTGGTCAAAAGTAATAAACATGATATAATATGATTCAATATAATTATCCAGTGAAGTATTTTGTATTTGTGTAGTATAATGTCCATTCATTTTGAGTAATACATACACAACAAATCACCATGTTATACATTGCGAAATTGTTGATGAATTGCTGTCGTCCTACCCTAAGTCCATTATGGTGGTGGGGGCAAAGCCTACTTACATTCTCTTGTGTTCAAATCGGTTAGTTTTGTGTTTTACATGTATCCGCTTGGGCGTCATCCCTTTCATGTCGAGGCACGTGCAAACGGCACGCTACCCGACCTTGCTTATCTCCTTCAAAAACAACCAACTTCCAAATATTCAAGGGAATATGTCACCTCGAAAGTTGTCTTGAAATTTGGCTATACGGGGTATTTCGAGCTGAAAAAAACGAATATAGCATTTGTTTGGACGATAGATGGATATCCGTCGAAAAATGGGCATGTTTCCCTTTTCTCCTTAATGGCCATAACAAACTTCATGACAATGACGTCATGCATATGGTAGCTTGGATATGGAAACTATTACACACAATGACGACGGACTTAATGCATATATACGCAGGCTGCCTGTAACGTAAACAACCGTTGTGATGACCCGAAACAAGTTTCGTGCCCCGATCGGGGCACGAAACAGCGTTCTTCTAAAACGGGCCCACTATGTCGAAATAACCTAGCGAAGGAAGCTAATTTTTTCACACAACCCATTTTTAGATCTGCTCTACAAATATGCTATCTCAGTTCAAAACCCAATGTTAAAGGTGAACTATTCCCTTTAAAGGACAATAGAACACATTCAAAAACAGTTCGAACATTGAATCTTGATGTGCACGCTTGAAACTCAACAAACATTAAATTATGTGAAAACGAGTCATCTGGTTCACGCCTTTATACATACATCAGGCTACGAACTATCAGCCGCCCCTCGTATTAGTTTGATGCGAATATTGAGGAGCTTAGATACATGTGTTACTGCTCGAATATCTGCAAAAGTCCGGAATGATTTGATGATCACGACAGCCTCGCCAAATGATCACGACAGCACAGCGACAGTGTTCCCTGCTTAAACATGCAGCTGACAGCAAGCCATCGCATCTACTGATCGGAGGCGACTTCAACACACCGGGCATTGACTGGGAACATTATTTTCCCCCGCTCCATACACTCACCATTCCCACGTCTCATTGAACGCCATCCAGGACTCGTTCCTATTCCAACACGTCTCCCTGCCCACCAGGTACAGGGTGGGCGTAGCACCTCATGTCCTAGACCTTATCCTATCAAATAAAGAACGTTTGGTGAGCAACCTGCAATACCTACCAGGTATTGGCCGAAGCGATCACGTGGTCTTGAGATTCGACTTAAAGTGCTACAGTGCACCCGCCGCACCGCCGAAACCAAGATTGGACCTAAATCGCGGCGGCTATGACGAACTGATGCGCTATTGCACGCAGTCGGCTGGAACGAAATGACCACAATGAATGCGCAGGAGTGTTACAACCTCATCAGGGAGACTGTTGACCAGTTTCCCTGATGAGGAAACTGGTCAGCTGGAACGAAATGACCACAATGAATGCGCAGGAGTGTTACAACCTCATCAGGGAGACAGTTGACCAGTTTCCCTGATGAGGAAACTGGTCAGCTGGAACGAAATGACCACAATGAATGCGCAGGAGTGTTACAACCTCATCAGGGAGACAGTTGACCAGTTTCCCTGATGAGGAAACTGGTCAGCTGGAACGAAATGACCACAATGAATGCGCAGGAGTGTTACAACCTCATCAGGGAGACAGTTGACCAGTTTCCCTGATGAGGAAACTGGTCAGCTGGAACGAAATGACCACAATGAATGCGCAGGAGTGTTACAACCTCATCAGGGAGACAGTTGACCAGTTTCCCTGATGAGGAAACTGGTCAGCTGGAACGAAATGACCACAATGAATGCGCAGGAGTGTTACAACCTCATCAGGGAGACTGTTGACCAGTTTCCCTGATGAGGAAACTGGTCAGCTGGAACGAAATGACCACAATGAATGCGCAGGAGTGTTACAACCTCATCAGGGAGACAGTTGACCAGTTTCCCTGATGAGGAAACTGGTCAGCTGGAACGAAATGACCACAATGAATGCGCAGGAGTGTTACAACCTCATCAGGGAGACTGTTGACCAGTTTGCAAGCAGGTGTATTCCAATTACGCGGGCCAGACAGAAGAAACGTAGCATTTACATGACGAGGGAAGCCATGAGTCTCAGGAAAAAGAAGTGCAGACTTTGGCGAGTGTACACGCACTCTGGAAGCACACTTGATTACGCCAGATTCGCCTGCTGTAGGAACGACTTGCGCGCTCTGTCCAGACGGCTGCGGCGTGAGTTCGAGGAGGACGTCGCTGCGGACGCCAAGTCCAACCCTAAGCGGTTCTGGAACTACGTGAACTCCCGACTGAAGACGAAGCCCAGAATCGAGGACCTCCGTAGTGCAGATGGAGCCTTACGAAGCGAAAATAGGGAGAAGGCAGGCGTTTTTAACCGGTTGTTCCAGAGTGTATTCACGGATGAGGACACAGTGAATATCCCCCTGACCGCGCTTCCAGCATGTCGGACCCCTTCTGGACAACATCGACATCACAATATCAGCAGTGGAGGCGAAGCTGGCCAACTTGCGAGTGACCAGTTCACCGGGACCGGACGGCATCCATCCGCGACTGCTGGTCCAGCTGGCTGGGTCGTTGGCGGCGCCTATGACAGTGCTATTCCAGAAATCCCTAGACTCTGGAACGCTGCCAGACGAATGGAAAGAAGCCTCCATCACCTCTAGGCCCTATCTTTAAGAAGGGCGATAGGCAGCTACCCGGCAACTACAGACCTATCAGTCTCACGTTCGTACCCTGCAAGGTCCTCGAGGCGTTCATCCGCGATGCATTGATGGACCACATGAAGCAGTTTTGTAATCTCTGCCAGCACCAGCATGGCTTCAGAGCCAAACGGTCCTGCAGTTCGCAGCTGCTGGAGGTGCTTGAGTACTGGAGTGCCTCAGTGGAAGCCAGTAAGCCTGTCGACGCTGTATACCTTGATTACAGGAAGGCGTTCGATTCCGTACCGCACCAGCGCCTCTTGAGCAAGTTGGCAGCGTACGGGATCGGCGGGCGTGTGCTGCGCTGGATCACAGCATTCCTGACCGGACGGAGACAGCGGGTGGTGGTCGGTGACGGCCAGACGTCCTGGGCGGACGTCACCAGCGGGGTACCACAAGGCTCCGTGCTCGGCACGGTGCTCTTCGTCACCTTTATAAACGACTTGCCAGACGTGCTGACCGGTACAGTGAAGATGTTTGCCGACGACACGAAGTTGTACGGCAAGTCATCGACCGACGACAGCGTCAGGGCAATCCAGGCGGACATCGACGCCACGGTGGAGTGGGCCGACCGCTGGCAGCTCACCTTTAACGAGGGGAAGTGTAAGGTGCTGCACGTCGGCCCCCGGAACAGTCGGCACAAGTACACGATGAGGGACGTCCCGCTGGAGAACACTGCGGAGGAACGCGATCTGGGAGTCCACGTAGATGCTGAGCTCAAGTTTCGTAAGCAGGCGGCTTCAGCAGCGGCTAAGGGGACGCAGATCCCGGCAGTAATTCGGAGGCTGTTCGAGAAACTGGACCAGGATACATTGCCGCAGCTCTACAAGTCGCTTGTGCGTCCTCGTCTTGAGTTCGGAAACCTGGCGTGGGGCCCGTTCAACCGGGCCGACCAGAGGCAGCTTGAACGCGTACAGAGACGCGCCACCCGGATGATCGTACCCATCCGACACCTGCCGTATCCAGACCGACTCCATCTTCTGAAGCTCCCCTCGCTGTACTTCAGAAGAGGCCAGATGATCATGGCCTTCCAGATCATCGGGGGGGGGGGGGGAGGTAGACCTAGACTCAGAGAGCGTCTTTACCCCAGCGAGGGCGACTCAGACTCGAGGACACCCTCGGAAACTAGGCAAGCCTAGGGCAGTGTCAAGAGTCAGAAGAAGTGCTTTCAGCGTCCAAGTAGTAGACGACTGGAACAGCCTTCCGGAGTCAGTCGTCAGCGCGAAGTCGGTGAACCAGTTCAAGAACAGGTTGGACGACCACTGGGCGGACTTCCGGTACGCCGCACCATTACAAGACCTGCGACATCCGCTGGCTTCCGGTGGACAAACGCCGAGGCCACCAAGTGACATTTGTCGGAGATCTCTCCGACGGAGAGTGCGCAAGTTAATTATATGATCAGAGCTCGGCAAGAGCGGGCCAGTTTTTCAGGCTCTAAGCCTTCCAAAGTCCCGATCTTCTACTCTACTCTACTCTGGTTGGCAGAGGTCGGGGAAATATCAACACAAGTCAGGAAACGTTGGGTGAATGACGTCACAGATCGGGGAAACGTCCGATCGAAGTAGAGCTGGCATCGGCTGCATATCGGGAGCGTGCGGGGTAACGGCGGGACGGTTACGACCTGCGGTACGACATTGCCCCGACATCTATCGCGGGTTGAGCACGGGAAATCATCTCGAGCCGACGTGGACCCGATGTCGGTTGGACCTCGTCTCGATCTTGGCGTATTCGGCCATGCCCACCATGCGGCGGAAATCGCCCCCCGAATATCGCGCCGAGTAGCAGGTCGGCGTCGGCACCACGCGGCAGAAATCGCCCCCCGAATATCGCGCCGAGTAGCAGGTCGGCGTCGGCACCACGCGGCAGAAATCGCCCCCCGAATATCACGCCGAGTAGCAGGTCGGCGTCGGCACCACGCGGCAGAAATCGCCCCCCGAATATCGCGCCGAGTAGCAGGTCGGCGTCGGCACCACGCGGCAGAAATCGCCCCCCGAATATCACGCCGAGTAGCAGGTCGGCGTCGGCACCACGCGGCGGAAATCGCCCCCCGAATATCGCGCCGAGTAGCAGGTCGGCGTCGGCACCACGCGGCAGAAATCGCCCCCCGAATATCGCGCCGAGTAGCAGGTCGGCGTCGGCACCACGCGGCGGAAATCCCCCCCCCCCGAATATCACGCCGAGTAGCAGGTCGGCGTCGGCACCACGCGGCGGAAATCGCCCCCCGAATATCGCGCCGAGTAGCAGGTCGGCGTCGGCACCACGCGGCGGAAATCCCCCCCCCCCGAATATCACGCCGAGTAGCAGGTCGGCGTCGGCACCACGCGGCAGAAATCGCCCCCCCCCCCCCCCGAATATCACGCCGAGTAGCAGGTCGGCGTCGGCACCACGCGGCAGAAATCCCCCCCCCCCCCGAATATCACGCCGAGTAGCAGGTCGGCGTCGGCACCACGCGGCAGAAATCCCCCCCCCGAATATCACGCCGAGTAGCAGGTCGGCGTCGGCACCACGCGGCAGAAATCGCCCCCCGAATATCGCGCCGAGTAGCAGGTCGGCGTCGGCACCACGCGGCGGAAATCCCCCCCCCCCCCCCCCCCCCCGAATATCCCGCCGAGTAGCAGGTCGACGTCGGCACCACGCGGCGGAAATCGCCCCCCGAATATCACGCCGAGTAGCAGGTCGACGTCGGTCCAGTCTCTGCATGTTCTCTGGATTTTTAACGCACATATGAACGTACATAACACACTGCACAAAAAAAAAAAAAAAAATATTCTAGATTTGGGATATTTGTTCATTATTTTCCTGTCCGGCAAGGATGCGCGGGACGATTTAAGACGGCTTTGCAACTTTCGATGCAACTGAAAATTATCACCTTATGTGCTACGCTATTTTAATTCCAACGCCACATGTTAGCCTCATGACCCCGACTCCGACTGTACCGATAAGGGGCAACTTCCACCCAAGCAAGGGGGCACTGCTGCTTCCGCATGCTACATGTCCCAAGTATTCAAAGTTTAATTCAAATGGACAACAGAGAACATCCTGTTATTATTTCAACATGTATTATGTAGGTACTGTTTTGACCGCATTGTACTTATAGGTTACCATGTTGGATAAACATTTGTGTGAATTGCATGTTGTCATTTTTTAATGCCCCCGAGCAAGAAGACGAACCAGATTTGTGTTCACATGTTGATGCCCTTGCGGAGTTCTATTATGTTCTGTTCTGCTCTGTTCTCACCTGCCCTTCGCCTGCAGGTCGTGTGCGGGATTCTGTTCTGTTCTGTTCTCTCTCACCTGTCCTGCGCCTGCAGGTCGTGGGCCGGGTTCCAGCTGGGATCGAACACGACCACGGCCGTAGCTCCGACAATGTTGAGTCCCTGTCCGCCGGCGCGGGTCGACACTAGCGCCACGGCCCAGTGCGGCCGCTGGCAGAACTGCTGGCAGAGCCGCGGCCGCTCCGCCGCCGGCGTCTCACCGGCAATGTAGGTCAGGTCGAACCTGGGACGGGCACAGGTCGCCAGTCCAGGTCAGATGGGTCAAGTGTGGCAGTGAAGAGCTCAGACGTCGCGTTCAGTTTGATAGCATAACACAGAACAGAGGACAATGAACGGAGGACTGCTTTCGAACTAAATTGGTGCGTGTGCTGCAGAATAGTTCCGAACAGAAATGATAATCGGCAACAAAAGTCACACTCAAGTCAGAACATAAATGATAATCGGCCACAAAGGTCACACTCAAGTCATGGCATTGTCACGTTTGTTGCTAAGATAACTTCGTGCACGCTATGGGTCTGTTCCCGTGGCGCCTCTAACCTCCTCCAAGTTGCTCCAACTTGCAACTGTCCTATCCTATTGCACACAGTTGCAACTTGGAGGTTAGAGGAAGTTAGAGGCGCCACGGGAACAGGCCCTATAATACGTTGAACCACTGCGTTGGAAGTTGGAACACACATAATGATAAATGTACGAGGCTCGTATAGCAAATAGCAATACTTACCCTTGATTCAACACATAGGCTCGTATGATCTTCAGCATTCGAGTGGAATATGAGAAAACCAGCACCTTTTGTGACTTCTGGCGGAAATGTTCAATCAGGGTGATCAGCACCTGTGAATCAGCACATCAATACCCCACGTCAGCACCTGTGAAACAGCACATCAATACCCCACGTCAGCACCTGTGAAACAGCACATCAATACCCCACGTCAGCACCTGTGAATCAGCACATCAATACCCCACGTCAGCACCTGTGAATCAGCACATCAATACCCCACGTCAGCACCTGTGAATCAGCACATCAATACCCCACGTCAGCACCTGTGAATCAGCACATCAATACCCCACGTCAGCACCTGTGAATCAGCACATCAATACCCCACGTCAGCACCTGTGAATCAGCACATCAATACCCCACGTCAGCACCTGTGAATCAGCACATCAATACCCCACGTCAGCACCTGTGAATCAGCACATCAATACCCCACGTCAGCACCTGTGAAACAGCACATCAATACCCCACGTCAGCACCTGTGAATCAGCACATCAATACCCCACGTCAGCACCTGTGAATCAGCACATCAATACCCCACGTCAGCACCTGTGAATCAGCACATCAATACCCCACGTCAGCACCTGTGAATCAGCACATCAATACCCCACGTCAGCACCTGTGAATCAGCACATCAATACCCCACGTCAGCACCTGTGAAACAGCACATCAATACCCCACGTCAGCACCTGTGAATCAGCACATCAATACCCCACGTCAGCACCTGTGAATCAGCACATCAATACCCCACGTCAGCACCTTTGAAACAGCACATCAATACCTCACGTCAGCACCTGTGAATCAGCACATCAATACCCCACGTCAGCACCTGTGAATCAGCACATCAATACCCCACGTCAGCACCTTTGAAACAGCACATCAATACCTCACGTCAGCACCTGTGAATCAGCACATCAATACCCCACGTCAGCACCTGTGAATCAGCACATCAATACCCCACGTCAGCACCTGTGAATCAGCACATCAATGCCCCACGCTGCTCAAATGGGCAGTGTCTGTCGGTGATTTGGCAGTACAAGTGAACACAACACAAAAGTGAACAAAAAAGTGAGACAAAGTCAAAAACGAACAATTGCTTAGTTCCGTACAAATAAACCATGACAAACAAAACAAAAGGTGTAATCGAAAAGATAGTTTATATTCCAAAAGCCGCTGCAAAACAGGCTACAATACTATACCTTCATTTTGCCGCAGTACTTGGGGTCGGACAGGGCACGGTAGGCCTGCGTTTGACTCAGCCTGGCTAGCTCCGGAAAGTCCTCAAACACAGACTGGCAAACCTGCAACGGATTGAGTGCTGTGGCTGCAATATGTACAACAAAGAGCGCGACAGTCCGCGGGTGGGCTGTATACAATCCGTCTCCCAATAAAACATCATCCCAAATACCACACAGTAATGTATCAGCAATAGATCCACATCTAGAAGGAAGATTGAAGCAAAGCATTCTTTGGAACACCGATTACAGTTCCGACATGGTACTTCATATACCACAAACGTCGGGCACACCCCCTATATCCGGACTGTCAGGATATAGGTGGTGTGCGCGACGTTTGTGGCCTATGAAGTAGTAGTGGTCAGGACCTGACAGCAAACCGCCCCCCCCCCCCCCTGCTCACCTGTCGTGTCAGCCTGTTCTGCTGAGCGGACGCGGCCCCGCTGGGCAGCAGCAGACAAGGGTGGTTACTGACCTTCAGCAGGAGGCCCATGTAGGAGAGCGCCACGCCGGCCGGCGCACTCTGCTCATGCTGTAACAGGACAACATAGTGTCACTGAACTGTAAAGCTCGACAAATATGGGGCTGTCCGGAACACATGACGGGCCAAGATGACATACGAGAACCGACAATGCATGTGTCGCCATGCGGAACGCTAAGTCACCAAGAGTTCTCCAACAACATTTCAACAAAGTTGTCTGCTAGAAGGACAAGACGTGTTATAAGCCGGTGAACGCCGCTGTAGGCTCACCTTGAGACAGCAGCGCGCCGCCTTCCTGAAGGACAAGCCGTGTTATAAGCCGGTGAACGTCGCTGTAGGCTCACCTTGAGACAGCAGCGCGCCGCCTTCCTGAAGGACAAAACGTGTTATAAGCCGGTCAACGTCGCTGTAGGCTCACCTTGAGACAGCAGCGCGCCGCCT
This sequence comes from Chirona hameri, assembly GCA_036785665.1. Taxonomy (NCBI): domain Eukaryota; kingdom Metazoa; phylum Arthropoda; class Thecostraca; order Balanomorpha; family Balanidae; genus Chirona; species Chirona hameri. Next base: position 46,867 of record JAXIVJ010003828.1, read on the forward strand.
TCCTGAAGGACAAAACGTGTTATAAGCCGGTCAACGTCGCTGTAGGCTCACCTTGAGACAGCAGCGCGCCGCCTTCCTGAAGAACAAGACGTGTTATAAGCCGGTCAACGTCGCTGTAGGCTCGCCTTGATACAGCAGCGCGCCGCCTTCCTGAAGGACAAGCCGTGTTATAAGCCGGTGAACGTCGCTGTAGGCTCACCTTGAGACAGCAGCGCGCCGCTTTCCTGTGGCTGCCGCAGGCGCAGGGCCGGGAGCGACGTACCAGCCGCTGGACGTCAGTGCAGTCCAGCACAGCCCGGTACACCTGCTGCTGCAGCGGCGACGGCCGGCAGTACACTATCTGGCCAACACACCACGGTGTCGCATTGTCACATCAGCTGTAGCTGCAGGTTACACTTACTAAGAGCTCAACGAGACGAAGGAAGCTCGACTGCAACACACGTTCATATTTCTGGCATGGAACAGTAAACTCCCAGCAAAGACCTTACTAGCAAATATTTGAAATGTCCATGAAATGATAATCAAACGAGCATAAATTAAATAAGAAGCGAATTCGGTTCAGGTTTCTGCCCTGACGACTAGCATTTCAAACAGCTCTCCTAATGCTACAGGACACATCAACTGAGTTGTCGATATCCGGCTCGACAGTAGCCTGGCCTACCTGGTCTGTTTTGTTGGGCAGCTGGTCAGCTATCAACGCCTTGGTTCGTCTCAGGACCCACTGCTGACGGAGAGTGGCCAGGAGCTCCCTCTTCTGCCAGGACTCGGCCACCTCCCTCTTCACGGCCCCCCGCCGCCGGCCCCGCTCAATAGGTCTACACGGGAGAGACAGACAACAGACCAGTGGTGAGCCACCTCCCTCTCCACGGCCCCGCTCAATAGGTCTACACGGTACAGACAGACAACAGACCAGTGGTGAGACACCTCCCTCTCCACGGCCCCGCTCAATAGGTCTACACGGGACAGACAGACAACAGGCCAGTGGTGAGCCACCTCCATCTCCACGGCCCCGCTCAATAGGTCTACACGGGACAGACAGACAACAGACCAGTGGTGAGCCACCTCCCTCTCCACGGCCCCGCTCAATAGGTCTACACGGGACAGACAGACAACAGACCAGTGGTGAGCCACCTCCCTCTCCACGGCCCCGCTCAATAGGTCTACACGGGACAGACAGACAACAGACCAGTGGTGAGCCACCTCCCTCTCCACGGCCCCGCTCAATAGGTCTACACGGTACAGACAGACAACAGACCAGTGGTGAGCCACCTCCCTCTCCACGGCCCCGCTCAATAGGTCTACACGGGAGAGACAGACAACAGACCAGTGGTGAGCCACCTCCCTCTCCACGGCCCCGCTCAATAGGTCTACACGGGACAGACAGACAACAGACCAGTGGTGAGCCACCTCCCTCTCCACGGCCCCGCTCAATAGGTCTACACGGGACAGACAGACAACAGACCAGTGGTGAGCCACCTCCCTCTCCCCGGCCCCGCTCAATAGGTCTACACGGGAGAGACAGACAACAGACCAGTGGTGAGCCACCTCCCTCTCCACGGCCCCGCTCAATAGGTCTACACGGGAGAGACAGACAACAGACCAGTGGTGAGCCACCTCCCTCTCCACGGCCCCGCTCAATAGGTATACACGGGAGAGACCGACAACAGACCAGTGGTGAGCCACCTCCCTCTCCACGGCCCCGCTCAATAGGTCTACACGGGAGAGACAGACAACAGACCAGTGGTGAGCCACCTCCCTCTCCACGGCCCCGCTCAATAGGTCTACACGGGACAGACAGACAACAGACCAGTGGTGAGCCACCTCCCTCTTCTCTTCACGGCCCCGCTCAATAGGTCTACACGGGACAGACAGACAACAGACCAGTGGTGAGCCACCTCCCTCTCCACGGCCCCGCTCAATAGGTCTACACGGGACAGACAGACAACAGACCAGTGGTGAGCCACCTCCCTCTCCACGGCCCCGCTCAATAGGTCTACACGGTACAGACAGACAACAGACCAGTGGTGAGCCACCTCCCTCTCCACGGCCCCGCTCAATAGGTCTACACGGTACAGACAGACAACAGACCAGTGGTGAGCCACCTCCCTCTCCACGGCCCCGCTCAATAGGTCTACACGGTACAGACAGACAACAGACCAGTGGTGAGCCACCTCCCTCTCCACGGCCCCGCTCAATAGGTCTACACGGTACAGACAGACAACAGACCAGTGGTGAGCCACCTCCCTCTCCACGGCCCCGCTCAATAGGTCTACACGGGACAGACAGACAACAGACCAGTGGTGAGCCACCTCCCTCTCCACGGCCCCGCTCAATAGGTATACACGGGAGAGACAGACAACAGGCCAGTGGTGAGCCACCTCCCTCTTCTCTTCACGGTCCCGCTCAATAGGTCTACACGGGAGAGACAGACAGCAGACCAGTGGTGAGCCACCTCCCTCTCTACGGCCCCGCTCAATAGGTCTACACGGGAGAGACAACAACAGACCAGTGGTGAGCCACCTCCCTCTCCACGGCCCCGCTCAATAGGTCTACACGGGACAGACAGACAACAGACCAGTGGTGAGCCACCTCCCTCTCCACGGCCCCGCTCAATAGGTCTACACGGGACAGACAGACAACAGACCAGTGGTGAGCCACCTCCCTCTCCACGGCCCCGCTCAATAGGTCTACACGGTACAGACAGACAACAGACCAGTGGTGAGCCACCTCCATCTCCACGGCCCCGCTCAATAGGTCTACACGGGACAGACAGACAACAGACCAGCGGTGAGCCACCTCCCTCTCCACGGCCCCGCTCAATAGGTCTACACGGGACAGACAGACAACAGGCCAGTGGTGAGCCACCTCCCCCGCCGCCGGCCCCGCTCAATAGGTCTACACGGGACAGACAGACAACAGACCAGTGGTGAGCCACCTCCCTCTCCACGGCCCCGCTCAATAGGTCTACACGGTACAGACAGACAACAGACCAGTGGTGAGCCACCTCCCTCTCCACGGCCCCGCTCAATAGGTCTACACGGGACAGACAGACAACAGACCAGTGGTGAGCCACCTCCCTCTCCACGGCCCCGCTCAATAGGTCTACACGGGACAGACAGACAACAGACCAGTGGTGAGCCACCTCCCTCTCCACGGCCCCGCTCAATAGGTCTACACGGGACAGACAGACAACAGACCAGTGGTGAGCCACCTCCCTCTCCACGGCCCCGCTCAATAGGTCTACACGGGACAGACAGACAACAGACCAGTGGTGAGCCACCTCCCTCTCCACGGCCCCGCTCAATAGGTCTACACGGGAGAGACAGACAACAGACCAGTAGTGAGCCACCTCCCTCTTCTCTTCACGGCCCCGCTCAATAGGTCTACACGGGACAGACAGACAACAGACCAGTGGTGAGCCACCTCCCTCTCCACGGCCCCGCTCAATAGGTCTACACGGGACAGACAGACAACAGACCAGTGGTGAGCCACCTCCCTCTCCACGGCCCCGCTCAATAGGTCTATAACACGGGACAGACAGACAACAGACCAGTGGTGAGCCACCTCCCTCTCCACGGCCCCGCTCAATAGGTCTACACGGGAGAGACAGACAACAGACCAGTGGTGAGCCACCTCCCTCTCCACGGCCCCGCTCAATAGGTCTACACGGGACAGACAGACAACAGACCAGTGGTGAGCCACCTCCCTCTTCTCTCCACGGCCCCGCTCAATAGGTCTACACGGGAGAGACAGACAACAGACCAGTGGTGAGCCACCTCCCTCTTCTCTTCACGGCCCCGCTCAATAGGTCTACACGGTACAGACAGACAACAGACCAGTGGTGAGCCACCTCCCTCTCCACGGCCCCGCTCAATAGGTCTACACGGGACAGACAGACAACAGACCAGTGGTGAGCCACCTCCCTCTCCACGGCCCCGCTCAATAGGTCTACACGGGACAGACAGACAACAGACCAGTGGTGAGCCACCTCCCTCTCCACGGCCCCGCTCAATAGGTCTACACGGGAGAGACAGACAACAGACCAGTGGTGAGCCACCTCCCTCTCCACGGCCCCGCTCAATAGGTCTACACGGGACAGACAGACAACAGACCAGTGGTGAGCCACCTCCCTCTCCACGGCCCCGCTCAATAGGTCTACACGGTACAGACAGACAACAGGCCAGTGGTGAGCCACCTCCCTCTCCACGGCCCCGCTCAATAGGTCTACACGGGACAGACAGACAACAGACCAGTGGTGAGCCACCTCCCTCTCCACGGCCCCGCTCAATAGGTTTACACGGGACAGACAGACAACAGACCAGTGGTGAGCCACCTCCCTCTTCTCTTCACGGTCCCGCTCAATAGGTCTATAACACGGGACAGACAGACAACAGACCAGTGGTGAGCCACCTCCCTCTCCACGGCCCCGCTCAATAGGCCTATAACACGGGACGGACAATATCATCACGTCGGTGTGACAACACATAGTCACCGCCCTCTATTCACAACAATCAAGGGAAGCGGGTACAATTGTCCTCTATGCAGCCTACGCCAATATGTTAGGCCAATACCAAAAACAACGCTGTAATTGTCGTGTGCATCAAGTGCGAGGCAGTGCGGGCGGTGCGGGCGGGGGCTGCGGCCTGTCTGGAGCGCCGGGGAGGTACCCCACAGCTCTCCCCGGCGGGGGTCTGTGGGTTACCGCCCCGGTAACCCACAGACCTCCCCGGAGCCGGGACGGTTTTGCCAATGTTACGGGCACCGTTCCGGCTTGGCCAGACGGGCCGCACAGATGCTGATGTTGAGGAAATGTTAGTGTTCATGTGTGTGTGTACGTACACACACACACATGAACATGTGCCAAACACATGTGTTTGATGTGTTTTGCTAGAATATACTAGCCCTTCAGTGGGACAAACTTGAGAAGAAAACAACGCTGTTGCCCCAACCAACACAGCGAACCGTTAATATCTTCTTACTCTCGGCAACCTTTCAAACACAAAGATAATGAAGATAATCAACATACAGGTGAAAATGAAACGTAAATGAGAAGAAAAAAAAACATGGGCGGTTAGACTGTCGTCTCACCTTACGAAGTCGTTGACAAACCGGTCACAGGTACCGAGACAGCCGGGGTTGGCCCACTCCAGAAGGCACCAGAACTCGCGTAAGTCGTTCTGGAACAAGTACAAAGCAATAAGTACAGTTCACACATTTCGTCCCAGTGTGAACACGGAGCAGAAAAAGGAAAACACGAAGCCTTCATGAACATACATTACATTATGTTCTATTAAACTATGAGCTTCATGAGCACACATTGAACACAGTCGGCACGCTCGTCATCCATTCCCCTCTGCATCAACAAATCTGCACCACGACGTCGATTCAAAATCATGTCGAACAAACCTGTACGACGGTGCCGGACAGGCCAATTCGGCGGCGGCAGTCCAGCCCAGACAGGCTGCGTCTGCGTCACCAGCAGACGTGTGCCATGGCCAATAAATAGGAAAAATAAAATAGGATCCACTAGATCTCACGACAAACTGATTTTCCAAGATCCAGGATCCACAGGATCCCACGAAAACGTTTCTTCCTGGATCCAAGATCCATAGGATCCCGCGAGGAAAAAAAATCCAGGATCCAAGATCCACAGAATCCCACGAAAAAATGATCCTGCAGGATCCAGGATCCAACAAGATCCCAGATATTGGATCCTGGATCCCGGATTGTTTTATCTGGGCACATGTCTGATCACGACATGTAAATCTTACACCCTTGACATTAAGTGTGGAAGTTTTAAATCATGAAATACATGCATTCTTATATTGAAGCACCACAAAAAGTGAAATATGCTTAAGCTTTGAAACAGGTGGGAACGAGAGCCCCACCAGTTATTAATTCAGGTTGGAACGGTTTTGGGTCTGGCTGAATGAGCTGGAACGGGATGGGGGCTGAAAATGTGTCCCGTGAAGGGCTGACCCGAAAAAATCAAAGATCCACAAGATCCCACGAAAAAAAATATCCAGGATCCAAGATCCACAGGATACCACGACGAAATGATCCTGCAGGATCCAACCGGATCCCAGATCTTTAATCCTAAGGATCCTGGATCCCGGATCTTTGTTGGATCTTGGCACATGTTTGGTCACCAGTGCCGTCAAACTACATCAAACAAACCTGTACGACGGTTCCGGACAGGCCAATCCGGCGCCGGCAATCCAGCCCAGACAGCGCCTGCGTCACCAGTGACGTCATTGATTTGAGCCGGTGCGCCTCGTCCACGATCACGGCCGACCAATCGGGGCCGTTCAGCGCGATCACGTGGTTTCGAGCAGCCTCGAACGAGCTCAGGACGACGTCCAATGTCCTGTTCCGCGCCGCCTTCAGCACCTCCGACCTGCCAGGCAGTCGAAAAGATCAGAGTCGGACAGGGTGACGTCACAATTTGCATGTGTCACCCTAGGGCTCAAACAAGCCTCTCAGCTGAGATCGCTGTGTTAACTGCCCGGTCAGCGCAGCGACAACCAGCCGGGGCGGTCAGACGGCGGTCAAACAGGTGACCAGTCGCCGTCCAGCCACTCACAGGATACGACAACCAGCCCGGGCAGCTAGACGGCGGTCAAACAGGTGACCAGTCGCCGTCCAGCCACTCACAGGATACGACAACCAGCCCGGGCAGCTAGACGGCGGTCAAACAGGTGACCAGTCGCCGTCCAGCCACTCACAGGATACGACAACCAGCCCGGGCGGTCAAACGGCGGTCAAACAGGTGACCAGTCGCCGTCTAGCCAATCACAGGATACAACAACCAGCCCGGGCGGTCAAACAGGTGACCAGTCGCCGTCCAGCCACTCACAGGATGCGACAACCAGCCCGGGCGGTCAAACAGGTGACCAGTCGCCGTCTAGCCAATCACAGGATGCGACAACCAGCCCGAGCGACAACCAGCCCGGGCGGTCAGACGGCGGTCAAACAGGTGACCAGTCGCCGTCCAGTCAATCACGGGATACGGGGTACGACCCCAACAGTCGTGGACTGGATAAAGACCATACCAATAAATACCACAGACAACATAGAACAGCCGCGTATAATGGCGGCGACAGAATGCAAAGAAGAGAGCAGGAAAACAAAACATATATCGTGTCCAATCTCAGTCGGACAGAGTTTGAGCCCTCACCTCTTGTCCCTGACGAACAGGCCGACGTCGAAGCTTCCCCAGGTGTTGAGCTCGGCGAGCCAGTTGTAGAGGACGGCGGCGGGGCAGATGACCAGGACGGGCGGCGGCCGAACCGGAGCCGGGGCCGGGGCCGGCTCTGCCGACTCCAGACTGCGCAGGAACGGCGGCGTGGCCCGGCCGTCGGAGTGGTCTGACGGAGCAGCAGCGAGATGGCGGGGAGGAGAGGTCACCGTGGGCTCCAGCTGGCAGTCACAGTGAAAGGTGCACTGCTCAAGCCGATATTGACCACGTCTATACTACTATTTTTTTTGTTTTCCACACCTCCAAGCCCATTCACACGTTCATTTTTGCCTTATTTTCAGTTTTGATTACCAATTAGATCGAACCTTTTGTTTGAATGGAGTTCTGGTAAGATATTTCGCCAAATACTATGCAGATTTAGTTGGGTGGACCTCGATACCACCGGCCGATTACCCAATTACTGTTCATCGGCAGCATTTAGAGTCAAAAGTTGTATTGCCGATGTATGGTCCTCAGAGAACCAGCGGCAGCATGGTCCTCTCTGCCTGACGGCCTTAGCTGGCTGCTGCTGGGTGATTAAGATAGTCATACAAACCTGATTTGTGAAGGATGGCTGCTATGAAGGCAATGGACTGGATGGTTTTGCCCAGACCCATATCATCCGCCAGGATGGCCCCAGCATTCTCCCTGTACCGGCCATACAGGAAATGTGCTCCCTCCCGCTGGTATGGATGCAGATGTTTGTTGATGGAGGCAGGCACCTGAAACCATGTTTGTGATATCACTGATATAAAAAACATGAAACTTTTCCATAACTAGCAACATATGCATGAAGTGAAACATATTACCTATACTATTCTTCACAAATAAACAAAATGGCATAAATAAAATTGGCATTGCCATATAGCATGAAGTAAGCAGGCACAAAGCATTGGCAAGGATAATATGCATTTAATAGTGCACAAATGTAGGCTGTTGAAGTACATACACCATACCTGAATAAGGAGATCACCTTCATTCCCTAAGATCAAACAATCACCATTATCCATGGACTCATCCATGTCAGCTTGATCCCTGGAACCCATTGATATGATATATCAAATGTTTGGCTTGACCATATATGAATTGGACAATTCCACCAGATCAATAAAGTTTCTGTAAAAGGATATACAAGGTTAGAAGTTAGAACTGACCAAGAAAATAACTTATGAGATGCACTTATGAAAACAATGTCCGGACGGAACTGACTGTAAAGTAAAATCCACCCCTGTAGCTCAGTTGGGAGAGCGCCGGGCTTCTGACCTCACCCGGTAGTGGCAGCCCGGGTTCGAGTCGCTTCGGCCCTCGCTATTTACCCCTGACTGGGATGACCTGTGGCCGGTGGCAGCGGTCACACTCAAGGTCAGGGGACGTCAGAGGGCGGGGCGGACCGTGTCCAGATATGTCGGGCACATAAAACTTTCGCTTTTAAATTCTGCCGGACGCCAGGAATTGCTTGATCGGGTGGTGGGGTCAGGGCCTGCGCAACAAGCCATGCTTGGCCTGACCTCTGAAATCCATCCATTCAAAAACATTCCGACTAAATTTATAATTTAAAAAATACATACTATATTTTATTAAATAACTATAAGAAAATACTATGTATTGCAGCTTAACCCTTGCCCTTCAGGAACATTTATCAGCTTCGCCCTATGGGAGGGGGGGGGGGAGGGCTGACAGCACCCACCTATTAACTTCCAAACCAAACAACATAGAACAATGCGGTAAGAACCAGCAAGTTGCCTGTCATGAGAGGAATCTAACAGTATGCGATTTTTATATTTCAGGTCAACGGGTGACCTTCCAGGTCAAGTGAATGACCTAAGATCGACCACGTCCAAAAATAGCAATTGTACAGGGCGCTTAGTATAACTTCCGAACGGAGACATAGCGTGACACCCTAAAAAGTAGCGTGTTGCCTGTCATAAGGCAAATCCAAAGGCATCTCATTTTGATCATCTAGGTCAACTGGTGACCTTTGGGGTCAGGTCAATGGACCTTTGGGGTTTGACATGACCTTGACGAAAAGGCCATAGGTCATGACCTAATAGTTGTATACCAGTTGGAGACACAGTAGCGAAATACTCTAAAAATGGAGTGCTCCAAAAATAGAGCTGGTGACATCAGAGCCTGCCATAGACATGCATGTAAATTATTTAAAATTAGAGTGCCTTAATGAACACTTTTTACAAAAACCACTTGCAATTTATTGTAGCAAAATGTCAGAAAACAAGGAAGCCATATAGGATACAAAAATGATCAACAATCATGTTTTTTTCCTGCGCAAGTCTCAACAAATCCAGATGCATATTGAAAATGTGTTTGGAATTGCAAACTTCCAAAAGTGATGGAACATTTTGGCGTGCTTGGCCCAATCTGCTCTAATTATTGAGTATGCATGCTGGCCAGCACTCTAATTTTGGATTATCAGCTCTATTTATTGAGCGTTTCAGCACCAGACAATGGCAGGTAATCCCTGCAATAGCCGTTTAAAAAAGACCTTATTTTCGCGACCGATTACAATGCATCAAAATCCCAAATTAGAGCGCTCTATTTTTAGAGTATTTCCCTACTGTGTCTCCAACTGATACACTTCAAATTTTGATAAGATACATATAATTGTTGTAAACTCAGCTACTGCAAATTTCAGTAAGATGCGCCACATGTGTAAAAAGTTATTCAAGAAAAACCTCAGGGGGGGGGGGGGCTGTCAGCCCCCTGTAGGGTGAGGGTTCAAAAGTGTACTTCCTTAATATTACACAGAATATTGTGTGAGTGCGGCATTTATGAAAATTGAAATAGGGTTAAACAACTGTAACATGTACAAATCCTGATGACAGACTTTGATGCTATTGTGATGCTGATCATACTGACACACTATATCACCAATGGCATGAAAATCCCAGTGTTTAGACTTAACACATGTCTGGCATTACATTTCAAATTGTATACCCTACCCAGTAGGTATCCACAGGCAATGGGTATTAGTTCAATAATTCACATCCTCAGTTTATAGTGTTCTTGAGCTCCCTAATAGAAGAAGAGTAGTCAGCTGACTAATATTATGACAGACTGAAAACTAGTTTATCTGACTGTCTACAAGATGGTCTGGGCCTGGGGGGGGGGAGAGGGCTTACTGGCCAGTATGCAAAACATGGCAGGAACATCAACAAGATATTTGGGGCAGCCACACAATCACACTCACATTTTCATTTCACAATCACATTTTCATTTTATCTAGTATAAATTCACTTTTCACCAAAAGCTGTTGACTGGGGGGGGGGGGGGGAGCGGTTGGCCATAATCACGATCACATTTTATCTAGTGTTAATCAGTAAATTGTTACTTCTACCCAAAAAAGTCAGAAGCTTCCCCAAAATTCCCAAAGCTGTCCCTAAATGTAAAATTCTGCCCAAAATTTTTAAAAGGTGCCCCAAAGTTTCCAAACCTGCCCCAAAATTTGGAAAAGCTGTCCCAATTTTGATGTGTTGGTGCCAACCCTGTCCTGACAAGATGTCGTTTGAAACTTGCCACGTTTTGCATACTGGCTTACTGGTACACTTTTCTGTCTGTTGTAATAATACTCTCTTCTTCTATTAGGGACCTCAAGAACACTATGAACTGGGGAGGTGAATTACTGAACTATTACTCCACAAATGTATGGCTGCCAGATTGAGATTGACCTTGAAAAAGTCAATTAAATCCAAATAAAAACATTGATGGTGTTCACATCACAAATCTGTCACAATGTAATTTTTATATTGGCTTGTAATATGTGGCTTTAACTCTTGTAGGTTTTACTCTGTAAGCCTGAAATTTTGACACAGGGAAAGTAAGTAAATGAGAATTATTACAATTTCAATTTGGGCTAAAGGAAACACCACACCAAATACTTAGTCACATAATTAACCAAAAACGTATTATATGCATATGAGCAATATATTAGAGGTCCTGACTTAATGTGACATTTGTCAAAGAAAATGAAACAGCATATACCTACCTACCACTTTTAGCAACAAGCAGTACTCTGCAATGAAAGTGAATGTGACCAATGATAAGGAGCTCTTATACACTTTTGTTTCCACAAACAATATTCAACAATATTGTAACAAAATACAATCAGCAACCAACAACAGTACTATCACAAGCAGTCACTTCTTGATAGGTTAGGGCGCGCAGCAGCGAGGCAAGCAGTCACATAACATGCTATAACATGCTCACAATGCCGTATCATGCTCATTCATTGCACCACCCCACGGTAAATAGAATACCAGAGACTTCTTGTTCTTGTTCTTGATGGGTTAGGGCGCGTAGCCGCGAGGGAATACCAGAGACGACCCTGGCCCTTGCCCTGGCCCCAGAGTTTGTTTGCGCCAGTAAATGTAACAGCTGCGTTACAAAAGCAAATTACTTTTTAAGATGCCGTAAGCAAATGTCTAATGCTGGCAAATCTCGAATTGTGTATTTGTTATACGCTGTTGAGTGCGGACTTGTGCATGATTCTGTTTCAGCGGAATCGATTCCGATTCCATGCCAAGCCAGATGGGTCTGATTGCCATTCCGAATCCAATATATATTTTACTAGGGAAATCTATTTTGAATCCGACTCCTCACTCCAGGGCTCCTAAAAGTTGATTTGGAATCCAATTCCATTGGTTCCAATTTGATTCCACTCTGCGTACATGTCCGATCATACGTACAGACATACATTTGGTACAAATTACTCAAATGACACGAGTAGCAATATTAAATTTATATCACAGGTATATTTTATATGGTTATTTTGATGTAAAACTTCAAATAATTTGCCTGAATTGTGTTGAATAACTAGCCCGTGCTGCAAAATCGTAACAGTTAAAAAATGTAAAAGTCTAATGAAGGTTCAAAACAATATAATATCTAGGCATACCGGTATTATAATCATGATGCATGAACATATTGCAAGCTGCTATTCTGCAATACATATGATACACAAGGCAATCAATGTCTTGAAATATATGATAATATTATGCAGGGACGCAGCCGCCAGACCTTCAGAAGGGGGGTCAAGCCCCTGGGAGAGGCCCCTCCCCCAAAACAACCTGGATATGAAAAACTACGGATTTCGGCTTGAAAATAACTCACGTATTTATCAACCGATTGCAATGAAACTTTCAGTACCCTACTTTTGACAAATTTGACACATACTCTCAACTTTTGTTAAGTTCTATCCCCCATGACCCGTGACCTATGACCTGTTGCTCAAGGTCATGCCAGGCGCAACTGGCGTCCCGTAGTATCGGTGCTTGTAACTTGTGCAATCTCCGATTGTTAGCTGCTCAGGAGCATATGCACAGGTGTCAACAGGTGATATTTATAGTTTCCACTGAGATTGTGACCTCAGTTGACCTTTTCAGAGGTCAACCGAGGTCACTGACCTCCGATGACCTGATGACTTTTTTTCCCTATGGCAGTTTCTAGAACATTTTGTGACGCTGATTTCAAATTTGACATCCATTTTACATTGTTATATGTTCCACTGGGGTCATGCATTTGCACAGTTCAATTGCCACTGACCTCCGATAACCTGAGATGACCTTTTTGGAATCTGGTAGTTTCTATGACGTTTTGTGACGGTGATTTCAAATTTGGCATCCATTGTGCTTTGATCGGCTTTGCTCGTGAAACGCCCATCCAGGCGTCTAACTGAAAGTATTTTGCTTGATATGTGGTGACAATCCTTACCGGGGAGTTTTCATCGTGCGACAGAAATTGCCCTAGATTCGTCGTGAGCGACAAATCTCGCCATTTATAGACCTCTGGTTACGTAGGTACAGGACTAGGAGATACAACCTATCTTTGCTGATAACAGGTGGGGGTCGGCCGAAATGATGAAAAAAATTACCCCCATTTGTATACGTGTATTTAAGCTTTTGCAGCACTTTTGTATGTGGATTTCGTGTATAGGTCAATCAGACCATGCTGATTCCAAAAATCAGGTCCATTTTGCGATAGCGATGACCTAGGTCAAATTTGAGGTCAAACGAAGGGGAACGCGTTGAAGCCTAAAGTGACCGTCCAATTTGCTTTAAAATGGTCTCAAACGATTCCTTGGGACAAAATGAGCGAGACTTTCAGATCCTGACCTTTAAAAGAAATAGTTCACCTTCAACATTAGTTTTAAACTGAGATAGCAGTTTTGTAGCCCGTGATGGGAAACCCCTATCTGCAAGTTTTCTTGACTGAAAAGACTTTCCAGCCGAATATATTTGGTTTTTTGGCGAAGGAATGCGGTGCTGGCGAAAGAATGTTGTACTGGTTTTAGCCCGGGCAGAGGCTAAACCATCAGCCAATCAGCTTGCAGCTGGTGCTAGCAAGCGAACGCCGGCCGCCGGTTGGCACATCTCCAATGCGAGTCTATCCTTACGCGACCACTTTCGAATCTGATTGGCTGAACCCAGGGCCGGCGCCACAGGGGGGGGGGGGGGGGCAGGAGGGGCAGCTGCCCCTCCAACCGCCAGCTGGGCCCTTTTCGGCCAGCCTGGCGGGCGGACGAGCTGAATGTTCTCTCAGACTGTCTCGGGGCGCGATGAAGCAGCGCAAGCTCAACTCTGTGGCAGTCTGCCAAGTGCCATGTCCATCAGGGGACGCGAGAGGTTCCTGATCGGGATATGGCGCGCGAATATGCGTCCCTGAACGGTGCTCGTCGTTCCACCTTCGGAACGTTTTGATGTCATCTGAGAACAGGCACATAGCCAAGGGGGCGGCGGGTGCGCCCCCCCCCCCCCCCCCCTGGAGGCCAGGAGGGCCTTTTTCGGCGCGCTGCGCGCGCCAAAAAGGGCCGATGAGACCGGGCGAAGCGCGATATCATGGGCTCTTTACCACGCGAAGCGTGGTCTTTAGAGAGTTTAGAGCACTTCAGAGGCCCTTTCGGGCCACCAGGGCCCTCTCTGAAAGACCAGAGGGCCCCTTGGACGTTCAAAAGAGCCCTGTGCATGTCAAAGGGTACCTGTCCCGACCGAAAGGGCCCCTGAGCGGGTCAGAGAGCCCCTTGAACACGTCGAATGGGCCCCCTAGATAGCACATAGGTGCCCCTGGGCAGGTCGAGAGGTCCCTGAGCATGTAGGCGACAAAACAGCCAGCGCAGTCCATTGCTAGGTCATAAGGACCCCTGAGCAGGTTGGAGTGCTTCTGGACAGACCAGAGGGCCCCTGGGAAGTTAAAAGGGCCCATGTGCAGGTCAGAGGGGCCCCTGACCAGACCGAAAGGGCCTCTAGGTGGGTCAGAAGGGCCCCTGAACATGCCAAATGGGCCCCTAGTCAGCTAGGAGGGGCCCCAGGACATGTCGGAGGGCCCTCGGAGCATGTCGCAAGGCGACAAAGCAGCCAGCGCAGTCCGACCAGAAGAGCCGCTGGGCAGATCGGAGGGGCTCCTGGGCAAGTCAGAGGTACCCCTCGCTAGACCGAAATGGTCCCTGGGCCGGTCGAAAGGGCCCTTGAACATGCCGGATGAGTTCCTAGCCAGACTGGAGGGGCCCCTGGCAGGCACGTAGCCAAGGGGGCGGCGGATGCAGCCACCCCCTCCCCCCTGTAGGCCAGGGGAGGGGTGTTTTTTCTCTCTTTTTTCGGCGCGCAAGGCGCTTTTCGGCGCGCGAGGGCCCTTTTCGGTGCGCGCAGCGCGCCGAAAAGGGCCGACGAGACCGCGCGAAGCGCGGTATCATGGGTTCTTTACCACGCGAAGCGTTGTCTTTAGAGAGCTTAGAGCACTTCAGAGGCCCTTTAGGGGCACCAGGGCCCTCTCTGAAAGACCATAGGGCCCCTTGGACGTTCAAAAGAGCCCTGTGCATGTCAGAGGGGCCCCTGACCAGACCGAAAGGGCCCCTGAGCTGGTCAGAGGGCCCCCTGAACACGTCGAATGGGCCCCTAGCCTGCACAGAAGGGCCCCTGGGCAGGTCGAGAGACCCCTTGAGTATGTCGGCAGGGCGACAAAGCGGTCAGCGCAGTCCCTTGCCAGGTGATAAGGGTTGGGGGTCCCTGAACAGACCAGAGGGCCCCTGGGAAGTTACAAGGGCCCCTGTGCAGGTCAGAGGGGCCCCTGACCAGACCGAAAGGGCCCCTAGGTGGGTCAGAAGAGCCCCTGAACATACCGAATGGGTCCCTAGTCAGCACGGAGGGGCCCCAGGGCAGGTCGGAGGGCACTCGGAGCATGTCGCAAGGCGACAAAGCAGCCAGCGCAGTCCCTTGCCAGGTCGGAAGGGCCCCTTAGAAGGCTGGAGGGCCCCTGGAGAGACCAGAGGGCTCCTGGAAAGTTCAAAGGGCCCCTGTGCAGATCGGAGGGGCCCCTGGCCAGACCAAAAGGACCTCTGGGCTGGCAATAATGGCCCCTGAACGTGCTGAATTGGCCCCTAGCCACAGCACGGAGGGGCCCCAAGGCAGGTCGGAGGGCCCCTTGAACATGTTGGCAGGGAGACAAAGCAGCCACCGCAATTATACTAGAAGAGTCGCTGGGCAGATCGGAGTGGCTCCTCGGCAAGTCAGAGGGGCCCCTGGCTAGACCGAAAGGGTCCCTGGGCCGGTCGGAAGGGCCCTTCAGCATGTCAGATGAGTTCCTAGCCAGACTGGAGGGGCCCCTGGGCAGGTCGGAGGGGCCCCGGAGCATGTCGGCAGGGTGACAAAGCAGCCAGTGCAGTCCCTGGCCAGGTCGGAAGGACTCTGGACAGGCCGAATGGCCCCTTGACACACAAGAGGGGCTTCTTGGAAGGTCAGAGGACTCCCTGGTCAGACCGGAAGGACAAAAAGCACGTAGAGATCCCAGATGAAGATTAAATACAAAGAGGACTTACTCCACAATAAAACATATTAAAAGCGGAGCTTTCGGGTATATTGTAACACCATTCGTCAGGTTGTTACAATGTACCCGAAAGCTCCGATTTGAATTGTTCTTGTAGAGTACTCCCTGGTATTTTTTAGCTTTGTATTTTATATATAGCACCCACTCCATATCATGTCTTTTCGCTTCGCGGTTCCCAGATGAGTCCCTGAACACGAACAGGTCGGAAGGGCGTTGATAAGGTCGGAGGGGCCTTTTCTTAGACGATCTGAAGAGACCCTGGGTCTTTCAACAGTAAGAATGCAGTTGTCCAGGGAATAAAACTCAAAATTTTCGCGCCGCTCCGCGGCGCAATTGAACTACAAAGTCAATTATATGCGGGTTAGAAAAAACGGCCCGTTTCTCGGCGCATTTATGTATTATGTTGCTACTTTCCTATATAATTGGGCAAAATAGTTCACTTTAGCACTTTTTTACCGCACTTTTAAACGCACAATATAGCATTTTTAGAGGTCCGCACCATACGCAATGTGACGCATTGATGAGAAATCAAATCCAGGGCATTAGACTCAAAAATTTTGCGCCGCGGAGCGGCGCAATTTGTTTAAGAGTTCCAGGTCTTGAGCTGAAAAATATTCCAAGTTGGTATAGCTGATTCCAAATTGGTGTCGCTGGTTCCAAAGTTTATATGGCAGTTTGCTAACTCCAGCTCCTAAAAGTTGGTATGACCCATACCGTTCCTGTCATACTGCATTTTCCATCCTAGTAACGTGCCTTTTCATCCGTTTTGTTTGGCCCTTTCAACGCTTGGAAAGGGGCCCTTCAAACGCTCGGGAAGGGGTCCTTTCGAGGCGCCCCCTCCCCCTTGGACGAAATCCTGGCTACGTGCCTGTCTGAGATGATAGCACCGACAGAAAATGTGATGACTAGTAAATTCCTTCTGGTAACTAGTGAACTATAGTAAGCATACTTCGTACATGTCGCAATAAATGAAAAAGTTATAGTTGATAACTTAGTCACATTGAGTACAAACTTGAACTGCGTGACGCCAAAATGCCACTTGAAAATACAGGCTGTGATACTCTATTTAAAGTGTTCAAGTTTGATCATAAATAAATGGTAATCCGTGAGGGGACGAGAAAGACGGAAATTATATTAAATATATATATTACATTATATTGCAGGCTGGGTGGGCCCTTTTGGCCAAGGGCCCTTTTTCTGGAAAAGCTGCCCCCCCCCCCCAACCGAAAATATGTGGCGCCGGCCCTGGCTGAACCATTGTTTACATTCGTGTGACGTCAGCACTCTGACTCAGAGAGTATGCATATAGTTTTTATAAACAATACAAATTTACGACCTTATGTCCTGAATCGGCGCGATATAAGGCCATTTTTGACAATATAAAAAGAAATTGTATTAGAAAATATAATCAAATCGTGTTTGGTAAAAAAAAATCCAAGGTGAACTATTTCCTTTAAGGTCAAATTTCAGGTAAAAGGACGGGGAACAGCCTGAACTTGATGATTTCCCCAAACGTCGTGCATAGGTCAATCAGACCATGTTGATTACAAAAATCAAGTCCATTTTGCGATAGCGATTGACCTAGGTCAAATAAAAATGTGAGGTCAAACGAAGAGGAACGCGCTGGAGCCTAAAGTGATCGTCCGAGTTGCATTAAAATGGTCTCAAACGATTCCTTGGGTCAAAATCTAGCGTGAGCGAGACTTTCAGGTCATGATCTTTAAGGTCAAATTTCAGGTCAAAGGACGGGGAACAGCGTCAACGGTTGATTTTCCCCAAACTTCGTGCATAGGTCAATCAGACCATGTTGATTCCAAAAATCAAGTCCATTTTGCGATAGCGATTGACCTTCTAGGTCAAATTTGAGGTCAAACGAAGGGAAACGCGCTGGAGCTAAAGTTACCGTCCGGTTTGCTTTAAAATGGTCTCAAACGATTCCTTGGGTCAAAGTCTAGCGTGAGCGAGACTTTCAGGTCATGACCTATAAGGTCATATTTCAGGTCAAAGGACGGGGTGTTAACGGTTGATTTTCCCCAAACTTCGTGCATAGGTCAATCAGACCATGCTGATTCCAAAAATAAAGTTCATTTTGCGATAGCGATTGCTTTATAGGTCAAATTTGAGGTCAAACGAAGGGTAACGCGCTGGAGTCTAAAGCTACCGTTCGATTTGCTTTAAAATGGTCTCAAACGATTCCTGAGATCAAAATCTTGCGTGAGCGAGACTTTCAGATCATGACCTTTAAGGTCAAATTTCAAGTCAAAGAACAGGGAACGTCATAGATTTTGACCCAAGAAATCATTTGAGACCATGTTAAAACAAATCGGACGGTAACTTTAGGCTCCAGCGCGTTCTCCTTCGTTTGACTTCAAATTTGACATAGGTCAATTGCTATCGCAAAATGGACTTGATTTTTGGAATCTGTATGGTCTGATTGACCTATACAAGAAGTTTGGGGGAAAATCAACCATTACGCTGTTCCCCGTTCTTTGACCTAAAATTTGACTTTAAAGGTCAGAACCTGAAGGTCTTGCTCACGTGGATTTTGACCCAAGGAATCTTATGAGACCATTTTAAAGCGAATCGAACGGTCGCTTTAAAATGGTCTCGTTTTCGTTTCCCCTTCGGTCAAACGAAGGGGAACGCTCCAGCGCGTTCCCCTCCGTTTGACCTCAAATTTGACCTAGAAGATCAATCGCTATCGCAAAATGGACTTGATTTTTGGAATCAGCATGATCTGATTGACCTATACACGAAGTTTTGGGAAAATCAACCGTTGATGCTGTTCCCTTCCTTTGACCTGAAATTTGACCTTAAAGGTCATGACCTGAAAGTCTCGCTCACGACTTTCGATTCGATAAACGATTCCTTGAATGTTGACCCAAGGAATCGTTTAAGACCATTGTAAAGCAAATCGGACGGTAACTGTAGGCTCCAGGGCGTTCCCCTTCGTTTGACCTCAAATTTGACCTAGGTCAATCGCTATCGCAAAATGAACTTGATTTTTGGAATCAGCATGGTCTGGTTGACCTATATGCACGAAGTTTGGGGAAAATAAAAAGTTGACGTTGGAGTTGTGTGATGACGATGACGCTAACTTGCCGGTCATGAAATATAGGCCCGGTGGGCCTTCTAGAGGATAAGAAGCTAAAAATTATATCCATTAAATTCAGCGTTACAAAGAACGGATGACGATGACTATGGCTTCGTTATGACGATGGCTACCGATGTGACGCCGCGAAGCGGCTTGGAATTTGTATTTTAGGTCCTGGAAAACGAAATTTTAATATTGGAACCAGACCGTGAGTGGAGCCAAGAGAAGTAACCTTTTTTCCTGCATGGTTACACATCTCGGTATGATGAAAAATATTTAAATGAAGGTGTTTTTCATATACATTAATTAGCCTCGGATAGTAAATCACGATGACCGGTGGCAGTCAGCGCTCAATAGTACATATGATAATAATAAATGTATATGATAATAATAACTCGTACATTTACATATAACCCAACTGTTAACAAACAACTGGCAATAGTGCAAATGGTTTGAAAGCAGCAAGAGGCAGAACGACTTTTCCGCGCATAAATGGTCCCTGTGGATCTGGAGGAGCCTTGGGGGAGATGGCTTGGGGAGATGGTCCTTGACTGTTCCTACTATTAGCTCTTCGGTCCAGCATTTTGGGCACCGCTGGAGCAGCTTCCGGTTGCCGATCTCCTCGTCTTTGCGTTCGCGTCGCCTTTTTCGGAATTCGGCAGACTAGCTAAACATGTAGCCTGCTTGTTTCTAGGACATTGTAGGACGCTGATTTCAAATTTGGCATCCATTTTACATAATTGTATATTCCACTGGGGTCATGCACTTTCACACGTCAACCCATGTTACTGACCTCTGATGACCTGAGATGACATTTTTGGACTCCGACAGCGACAGCGTCTGGGACATTTTGTGACGCAGATTTCAAATTGGCACCCATATTTTGCATAATTATATGCTCAATTGGGCCCATGCTCTGTCATGCAGGTCAACCGAAGCCACCATGGCCTCCGCTGACCTAAGATGACTTTTACCTCCCATAGATTTTAAGAACATTTCACAGCCAAGTATGCTTTGCAGAGACTATTCTGCTACAACACTTATCCGGGTTCTAAATAATACAAATTTGAGACGGATCGATTGAACAAAGCCTTGGGAACAAAATGGTGTCATTGTCAATCTTCTGCGAGCTATATTGACGGTGCCATCAATAGTTTCGTGCTCGCGTGTTGTTATTGATTTATTTATTATTGCACGTCATAGGCTCATTCTTCTCAGGTGTGGCTATTACAGAGTCAGTGTCATACAATAAAGTGAAGTAGGTCCAGGGGCGTCGCCACCGGGGGCGGGGGGCAGCAGGGGCCCGGCCCGGGGAGAGGCGTAGTCACTGGCCAGAGGGGCGCCTTCACTGGCCGGAGGGGCGCCGTCACTGGTCGGAGGGGCGCCGTCGCTGGCCGGATGGGTGCTGTCACGTGCCGGAGAGGCGCCGTCTATGGCAGGGAGCGTCCTCACTGGCGGGAGGGGCGCCAGCTTTGCATGGGCGCCTCCACTGGCGGATCTAGGGCCCGAGAATGGGGGGGGGGCTAAAATTTCGCTCCGCTTCAGCAGCGAAAAGTTGTTGACCGGGGGGGGGGGGGGTGGAGTCAGGTCGTCAACGCAAAAAAAATCGATGAGCGGGGGGGAGGGGGTAGTGGTGTCGGGTTCTCAAAGAGAAAGTCATTGACCGGGGGGGGGGGGGGGGGATTTTTTTGTCTTCCTAATTATCACTCCTTACAGCCAATGCAGGAACACACGGGGTGGAGGACATCCTTGTATTGAATGCCCGCCATGCTCCTGGGTGGGGGGCTAATGCCCCCACTCCTCTGGATTCGCCAATGCTAAAAACCAGACAAACCCAATTTTACCTCTTCTGACGCTTTCAAGCATTTTTTTTTGTAGCTGAGTTCATGCTAAGTCTGATCTTGATTAGTTGAAAATGCAAAACATTGTGAGACCTCTACTCATAGCACTCATAAAATGCACCGGGATAATTACCTAAGCATAGTGCAAAATGGGTGTCAGATTTAAAATTGGTACCTGAAATTACTTGAGTCTGGATATGACCTGAGGCCAAATTAGCCATTCCAAGCTATAGTAATTTAAAATACCTTGACAATGAAAAATATTAACTTTACCTACAAATTCACGAAGTGTTAATTTTATTTGGCTACATGTTTACAGGGACAAGGAAAACAACGATACCCAAGTCCCAGTCACAATTCCTCAAATACTGTCGAAATGCGTTCCACGCACGCCATTCAGCGCTATAAACTTGGGCGCCAAAACGCGACGTTTTTTTAACTTACGTTGGTTGCAGGAATCGCTCCAGATCGAAAATAGCGCCAGACCCGCCAGGCATATTTGGAAATGTCGAATATAAAGTCCAGGCCCATCATACTTAGGGACAGTGGCGTACCGAGTATCAACTATCAAGTCATGCAGGTCATGACCTGGTCCTTTTGACCCGAGGCGCCCATGCAAAGCTGGCGCCCCTCCGATCAGTCACGACGCCCCTCTGGCCAGTCACGACGCCCCTCTGGCCAGTGACGGACACTTCGGCCAGTAAGGACGCTCCCCCGGCCAGTGACGGCCCTCTTGTGGCCAGTGACGGCGCTCCCGGCCAGTGAGGGCGTCCCCTGCCATAGACGGCGCCTCTCCGGCCCGTGACGGCGCCCCTCCGGCCAGTGACCACGCCCCTCCGGCGAGTGACGGCGCCTCTCTGGATAGTGACGGCGCCCCTACGGTGAGTGACGGCGCCCCTCCGACTAGTGACTGCCCCTCTTAGGCGAGTGACGGTGCCCATCCGGCCAGTGACTCTCCTTCCGCACAGTGTGGAAGGAGAGCCCCCCCCCCCCCTGCAAAATTTCGTCAATATTGGTGGCGGCGCTGTCGATCGGGTGGCGCCCCTCAAGGAATTTCTGCGTACGCCACTGCTTAGGGAGTCATAAGTCAGTCAACGCTCAAGATATTAGTTTGACATTTGGTTTGGGCATCGTCCATACTTGGTTCTCCAATATATATTCCGGCCTTTTCATATGATTTGATATTTTATATGATTTTATGAAGAAAAACAAATTGGAGAAGAAAAAACGCCACCAAATCAAAATTTCCAAACATGTTCAAAAACCGGAATATATATTGGAGAACGAAGTATAGACAATACCCACACCGAATTTCAAAGCAATATCTTTAGTTTTGGCTGATTTATGGCTTCTTAAGTATGATGGGTCTGGATTTTGTATTCGACATTTCCAAATATGCACGCGCCACCAGGGGTGGTAAAAGTGTTTTGAGTGGCCCCGACCAAAAGTGGCACATACAAAAATGACCCCAGCACAGCTGGGGTCATTTTTTTACTTCACATGAATACCCTAACACCTGGCTGCATGCTCACATCATCCCTATATTTTAACTAGCGCCGTGCCGGGGGGGGGGGTTGGACACCCCTCAGGTTTTTCGCGGATAGCGGAAAAACGGCGAAGCGCAGCGCCGCGATTTTTGGCAAAGCTGTTTGTGCATCAATTGGTCACATTATGTAAAAAAAATACTCGGGTCATCTTAGGTCAGGTCACCAGACCAGGTCACGTGACCCCACCTCCCAAAAAAAACGTATGGTCGTACCACAGTCACAGTCTTGGGATGATCGGTTTTACACTTACAGGATTTCATAAGGTCACATATATCTATAATTCGGTTATCTTGAATGTTTAATATCAGCGACCTAAGGTCAGTTTAATTTCGTGACCTCCCCATTATAAGTCTAAGGGAAACATTAAAATGCTTCCTATTCTAAGGGGACGCAAGATAGCAGTCTAATTCCTTCTGCATAATGTTATTATAGAACATTCTTGATGACCTAGGTGCCATTTTTGTTCAGTGACCCCTACAGGGTCAGCCGAGGTCATCCGAGGTCACCAACAGTTGTATGTCAATAACTCTCGACATAATGACGATAGACAAGTGAAACCGACACCAATGTGTTTATCTCGTCGCGGCACGTCTTCCCATATGCAACATGGCCTACTTGAGTCACCACCACTTGGCCTTAACCTGAGGTCACATTTGTAAGTTAACCTGACCTGGTCAACACTAATATGATGCAAAGCGTTTTGACGAGACAAGCACGATGGCGTCAAAATTATTGCCTTGTTGTTAGGTAAAAAGCTATTCGTGATAAACGTTTTTAAAGCCTTTTTGACATTTGATGAGCTCTGGAGCCTAAACGTTTGACTTGAGCTCAAATTTGAGGACACTTTAGCGTTACATTTTTCAAGAGCTTTCCATTGCTTTTTTCCGTTTGTTCCTAGCTATCATAGTTCCTGTGATATATGGGGGTTTCTGGAACGAAGTCCTAAAACTTGCAAAGCTGACCTTTGATGACCTCTGGTGACCTCAATATTGACTTGAGGAAAAAACACCTAAAGTACCTTCAAATGTGCTGGTCGGGAGCTTTTTAACGTATTTTTCTCGCATCTTTCTAGCTCTTTTAGTTTTCGAGTTAAAGAGGTGGGGTCCCAGGGCAGTGAAATCCACAGTCCTGACAGTGGACCTTCATTGAAAATGCGCTAGCACCCCGGCCCGCCCCCGGGGAATCGACTGTCCGGATTTTCCGCGCCGTGCCGCGGGTGGGGCGTTTAGACGCCCCCCCCCCCTAAGGTTTTTCGAGGATAGAAGAAAAAAACGGCTGCGCGCAGCACCACCGTTTTTGACACAGCTGTTAAGACATCAATTGTTCACATACTGTAAAATTCTTGACCATGGGTCATCTCAGGTCAGGTCACCAGACCAGGTCACGTGACCCTACTTCCAAAAAGTGTGCGGTCGTACCACAACCACTGTTTTTGGCTGATCGATTTGGTACTTACAGGATTTAATAAGGGTAATAGTACCTACAATTAGTTTATATCGGATTTTTAATATCGGTGATTTAATGTCGGGTCAATTTCGTGACCTCCCCATTATAAGTCAATGGGGAAATATTAAAATGCTTCCTATTCTGAGGATACGCAGGATATCAGCCCAATTCCTTCTGGATCATGTTATTATAGGCCATTCTTGAAGACCCAGGTGGGTTTTTGGTTCAGTGACCCCACGTGTTGAATCTATCGTCCGGATTTTTTTTCTTCGTCGGATTTTGTTAATGTATTTTTTATTATTGGCAATCAAGAGCTGAAACGCAACTGCTAATTTAAAAAAGAAGTAAATGTACATACATACTGACGTGATGAATATGATGATTAAGTGAATAATACATCTGGAGTGGTTTTGACGATCAGTATTTCTAAGGATATGATCGCTTAGTAAATTTTCACATGAATGACAATGATTTTTGCTTGCATTTTGACCTCGAGTACTTCATGAGAAAGAGCATTTTGTCCCGACCTTATCCATAAGGACAGCACACTTAACCACCCATGATTTGACGTCTCAATACATCGAACAGATGCTTTAGTGGCAGGCTTTCGCCAGATAGACGGAATTCTGTCCACGATTCGAGAATGGGTATACGAAGTTGATGCCAGTAACGTAAGTAAACACGCTAAAAATAGCGATTAAACGCAACATAGGTATGTGTTTACCTCTAAGTATATCATGAAGTGGAACTGCACATATTGGCTTAGCTGTACTCAGTCACACGAATAAAGCTTAGTAGCTCATAGTAGTACTATGAGCCGAGTTTTTTAGCATTGATTTTCATTCCATTTTTTCCAAACCATTTGGATAGATGTCAAAGATTTTGCTCCATGGATCCTATCAAGGCGCCAATGTCAACGGGTCTCCCACTCACAAGGATCTGGGTGTCGTCTGCGTACTGAACGATATACGCGTCATCGGCATACAGGGGCATGTCATTCGCGTAAATGCTGTACAACAGTGGACCGAGCGCTGCTCCCTGGTAGGTTCCGATCGGGTTGGGCAGTGGTGCAGATATGGTGCGAGAGCCACGCTGGTCTTGGGTGACAACCTGCTGGTAGTACCCGGCAAAGTAACTCGCAAACCAGCGCGTGTCAACATTGTACAGTTGCAGCTTGCTCAGAAGTCCATCGTGTGGCACAAAATCAACACATTTGGACAGGTCCAGCAAGCATAACACAGTTATTTATCTTCTATCCATGGCCTCGAACACCCCATCAGTCACAGTAAGAAGAGCCGTGTCAGTGGAGTGGTTCGATCTAAAACCATGCTGACTGGACGAGAATAAGTGGCGACTTGTGAAATACGCAAACAGCTGCTCATAGGCGACGCGTTCAGTGATTTTGGCGACGGTCGGCAGGATGGAGATCGGTCGGTAATTGGATACGTCGGTGGATTTCGGCCTCTTTTGAACGGGATGTTCTAAAGCCAGTTTCCACGAGTCTGGAACGGCTTTACTGGTTAGACTACAGTTAACAATGTGGGTGATGACAGGACATAATTACAATCTCTACACTGTTCGATAACACGTACACATAAGCCGTCGGCACCACACGTCGGCACCACACGGCACCACACGGCACCACACGGTGTGCTATTACACATCCCTTATCTAACAACATGCATAAATATACAATAAAACGAAGACAAATATTTAAAAAATACAATGTTGCCAAACCTAAAAAGATTAAAAATTATAATTAAATAGTTTAGTTTAGCGCTTGGCGGTGGTAAAAACGGTTGTTTGCTTAACCCGCGACTTACTGGGGGGGGGGGGCTATTTTTTGCCCCCCTCTCGTTATTTTGCAATAACTCCTAAACCAACACCGATATTGTCACCAAACTTGCAGTACCTTCTTTCACATCAATTCTACACATGTTGGAAAAAGGAAAAATATGAGGCCATGATAGGTCAACCGGGAATGACGTCAGAGTCACGTCATGTTCTTCGGTTTTTGTTGCAAAATAATGGTTTGCGGAAAACGCTGTCAAAAGTACGATGTTTAAGATAAACTCAATTATCTTACATCAAAGTACTAACAATGGATCGGGCTATCAAACTGCAATCTCGGATTTTTGAGGGTTTTTTTTTATTAAAAATTTTGATAAATCCAAATATTTTGTTTTGTTAATACAAAATTTTCAAGAAAACATCAGAATTATCCAAAAACCGGAATATATATGATCGAGACATGTGCGGTGAATATGTGTACCAAATTTGAAGTCGATATTTTAAAAAAATTACTGAGTTATGACCTTTAAATGACAAAAATCGACCACCTCTCACAGCATTACTATGCATACAAAACGCTTTTCCATTTTTGCTTTTTACTTCTATTTATATGGAACAAACAATGCTCTAAGGTCATTTTTCGCATTCTAGACGAAAAACAAACCCATAAACATGTGTTACAACGCCTAATGACCGTAATCTGCAGTTTGACCTCGTGACCTCGGATGACCTTGACATGACCCAAGGTCATAAACAGCTTTGAAAGGTACTTAGAAGTGTCAGACACACGAATCATACCGATTTATCGACAGATTATGCGTTTAATATCGTAATTTTGCGCGACAATTCCATCCATCGAGACCTTTTGACACGGTCAAACATTTTGTACTTGACCTGACCTGTGACGTCATCGGTGACCCCGAAGTCAACAATATTATGTTTTCTTCGATAAATTTCCCAGGGCTATCGAATGCCGTTTGAATTTTTACATTCGGTCCAGTAGTTCCGGAGATCCGATGGGGGGGGGGGAAATAGCCCCCCCCCCCCCCCCAGTAAGTCGCGTTATGAAATATACCCCAGTAACTCGAGGGTTAAAGCAGCCAATGGATAAGGTGAGCCAATGCGTCAATATATCAATTTGAAGCTCTCAGTAATGCGGTTTGAATGCATATATGGTCGTTCCTTAATTCGCCGTCAAACATACGCTAGAGGAGAAAGAACCGGATTTTAGTGTGTACCATAGCAACTGTAGGGGTGGGGGGAGGGGGGGGGGGGGGTACTGCCATTCTATGTTGTTTTACAGTCGTTGCTGTTTGTGATCTCACATATAATCTTTGGATATCGACGCCAGTATCCCTCAGCACGTCATGAGTCGGAGTTCGTAATCTCCCCCGCACCGCGCGTAGTCATTGTCACCTCACTATCGCACGATACCCCCCCCCCCCCCCCCCCATCTGTCAATAGGAAAAAGGATGCAGTGTCCTTATACCGCCTCTAAAATCCATGTTACGTCAGGGGTGCCTCCAAGAACGGTTACACACAGATTGCCGGCGTTCAACATTACAGGCGCCAGTGGCACAATAAATGAACGTTTGATACCCTCGTGACTGTGCTGAAGAGGGGGGAAGGGTGGGGTTGGAGCTACGACTTCCTAGCGTTTCGCCCCTAATTGAGCTAGACTTTCGATTAAAAACAGTGGAACATATAACTATATACAATTGATGCCAAATTTGAAATCAGCATTCTAAAATGTCCTAGATACTTCCAGAGGCCAAAAAATCATATCAGGTCATCAAAGTTCAGTGATGTCACCTGTTAACACCTGTGCATATGTGTTATGCTCCTAAAAATCTATAAAACACGCATTACCTATAGGTAATACGTATATGTGGGTCATACACTATTCCTAGGTCATGCTAGGTCATGCGAGGTCAGGTGAAGCTGAAAACTCGGGAAGTGATTGAATTCGTCAAACAGAAACTACCCGCCAAATTTGACGTCAATCGGGCCAAAGAAACCCACATTATGGCAAGCGACATGAAAATAGCCTCGGGGCATTGCTCCGTTTCACTTCCTTACTATTCTATCCCCGAATCTAGGTGACCTATGTATTGCGAGTCCCACGACAACGCGCTGTGATTATACGCACACGCACACGCAAGGCCACGGCTCCCGGCCAACTGGCCCTTTTTCCCGCCAGTCCGGGTACGAGGGCATCTCTGAGATGCGCATGCGCGAGCAAGGGCGGCTCCAGGGCCAAAGCAAGGAGGGGCCATACCAGGATACCACACCCTACCCCTCTTAAACAAAAACTCAATCAGCTTACTGCGGCTCGCAGCGAAACATGAACGATTAAATACACACCCTACCCCTCTTAAACAAAAACTCAATCAGCTTACTGCGGCTCGCAGCGAAACATTACGTTGCCTTGCAGCAAAACATGAACGATTACATGCGTTGCATTAAACGTTACAAAAGTCATCCCATGTCACTTATGAGACGCTTAGGCGGCACTGGACGCCGGCTGGATCGCCGTACGCCCTCGCCGACTTCGGAACCCCCGCCGCTCGCTGCGGCACCACCGCCGCTCGCCCCGGCACCACCGCCGCCTCTCGCCGCGGCACCACCGATGCCGCTCGCCGCGGCACCACCGCCGCCGCTTGCCGCGGCACCACTGATGCCGCTCGCCGTGGCACCACCGCCACCGCTCGCCACGGCACCACCGCCGCCGCTCGCCGCGGCACCACCGCCGCCGCTCGCCACGGCACCACCGCCGCCGCTCGCCACGGCACCACCGCCGCCGCTCGCCACGGCACCACCGACGCCGCTCACCGCGGCACCACCGCCACCGCTCGCCACGGCACCACCGCCACCGCTCGCCACGGCACCACCGACGCCGCTCGCCGCGGCACCACCGATGCCGCTGGCCGTGGCACCGACACCGTTCGCCGTGGTGTCGCCGCCGACCACGCCGGGACTCCTGTCGCCGGCGGCTCCGGCGGGAAGTCCGGGAGTCACGGCGTCCGCAGCTCCACGGGCCTGACCGGTGTCACCTGTGCCGCCGCGATCCGCCGACAGGAGCTGATCGCTGTGTCGCGACCAGATCCCTCCTCTTCCGACGTCGACCTCGTACGACACGGGGCCTGTCTGAGCGACAATGCGGCCCCGGATCCACTTCTGAGGTCCCGAGTAGCACCGGGCCCATATTTCAGTGTCTACACTGAATGACCGTGAGCGGCCACCAGCCGCTGTCCTCTGACGCTGAGCACTGTCCCTCAGCGCGTCCTCAGCGGTCGGGATAAGGAGATTCAGCCGTGTCCGGATATTGCGGCCGAACATGATCTCCGCCGGCGCCCGTCCCGTGCTGGCGTGTGGGGTTGAGCGGTACGCCATCAGCACCCGAGCTAACGCCAGCTCGATGCCACCGCCGGCTGTCAGGGTTGCCTTCAACGCATTTTTCAGCGTGCCGACCGTGCGCTCTGCCATTCCGTTAGAGGACGGATGGTACGGCGCGACTCGAATGTGACGGATGCCGTTCGACGTCGCGAACTGGGAGAACTCTTGGCTGACGAACTGTGGTCCATTGTCCGTCACCAGGACCAGAGGCAGGCCCAAACGCGCGAAGGAGACCCGCATGACCGCGATCGTTCGCTCCGAGGTGGTGGACTTCATCGGGATCATTTCCGCCCACTTGCTGTAGCTGTCGACCAGTATGAGGAATGTCATACCCTGCATCGGTCCGGCGAAGTCCGCATGCACGCGCTGCCACGGCCCTTGGGCAGGCTCCCAGGGGTGGCGCTCCGCGTGCGGTGGAGCTGCTCGCTTCGACTCGCAGGCTGGGCAGTCCCGGGCGAGTGCCTCCAGTTCGGCATCCAGCCCCGGCCACCAGACGAAGCGACGCGCCAGCTGTTTCATTTTTGTGCAGCCGACATGCCCCTCGTGTAGCTGTCGCTTCACGCGGTCGCGGAGGGCCCTCGGAACCACAACGCGACCGCCCCACAGCACACAGTCCGCGTCTGTTGACAGTTCCTCGGACCTGTGTTTGTACGGTGTGAGTTCTGCATCCACCGTACCCGGCCAGCCTGACCGCACTGCCGCCAGCACGCGCCCCAGCACCGGGTCCGTGCGTGTCGCCGCGGCGACCGCTCTGGCCGTGAGGCAGGGTCCCTGCTCCTCCGTCACGAACATGATGCCTCCTCCACCGTAATCAGCCTCTTCGTCCGCTGCCGCTCGCTCCTCCGCGGGACTCCTCACCGGCATGCGCGACAGCGTGTCTGCCGCTCGCATGTCCTGAGTGCGCCGCAACTCCACGTCGTACTGGTACGCTGCTAGCTGAAGAGCGTAGCGCTGCATACGCGCTGCTGCGAGTGTGGGAAGCTCCTTGTCCGGGCTGATGATACGCGACAGCGTGCGATTGTCCACCACCAGGGTGAAGGATCGGCCCATCAGAAACTGATGGAAGCGCCGCACTCCGAACGACACTGCGGCTGCTTCTTTTTCCACCTGTGCGTACTTGCGCTCGGTTTGTGTTAGAGTCCGTGATGCGTACTGCACTGGTTTCTCCAGGCCTTCAGCCGTCACCTGCATGAGCACCGCGCCCAGTCCCGTCTCACTAGCGTCCGTCACCAGCTTTACCGGACGGGTTGGGTCGAACCGTATCAGCACGGGGGCTGACGCCAGCATCTTCTTCACCTTTGCCACCGCTGACGTGCACTGGTCTGTCCATCGCCACTTCTCGCCTTTCTTCAAGAGCGTGTACAGAGGCGAGAGCACAGAAGCGAGGTCCGGCAGAATCCGCTGGAAATAGCTGACGGTGCCTATCAGCGACTTCAGTTCCTGCGGGTTCTTCGGGTCTGGTGCGCTCAGGATCGCCTCCGTCTTCCCCGCCAGCGGTTGAAGAGAGTCTGCTGACAGGCGCCATCCCAGGTAGGTCACCTCTGGGACGTTAAAGCTGCACTTTTCCCGCCTCAGACGGATGCCGTGCTCTTCCATTCTCGCCAGAGTCGCATCCAGCCGCTGCAGCAGCTCTTCATCGGTGTCGCCCCACACCAGCACGTCATCGAGGTAGCTGACCGTACCGGGGAGCCCTGCCGTGATCTGATCCATCACGGACTGGAACAGTGCTCCACAGACGGAGATACCGTAGGGTAGCCGATTCATCCGGTAGTCTCCTCGGTGCGTCGTCACTGTCGTCGCGTTCTTGCTTTCTTCATCCAGCTCGACCTGCAGGTAGGCGCTCCTGCAGTCTAGCTTTGCGATCCGTTTCCCTCGGATGCCGGAGAACAGCTCCTCCGCCGTCCGCATCGGGTACTTCAGCGGCTCGAGCTGCGGGTTGACGGTCAGACGGTAATCCGCACAGATACGAACCCCGCTCTGCGTCGGGATGACCACTAGTGGGGTCCCCCAGCCGCTCCCTGGCGGCACCTTCTCCGCCACTCCCTGCTCTTCCCACTTGTCCAGCTCTCTGTCCACCGCATCCTGAAGCGCGAACGGCACCGGGCGTGCCCGCCGGTACACTGGTTTAGCGTCAGGTTTCAGTCGGAGACCGACTTGGATCGGGATGCGTCCCAGCTCCTCTTGGAACACCGCCGCGTGTTTATCCAGCACGCTCTGCAGCGTCAGCGCCTCCTTGTCCTTCACCTGGTGCACCCTCAACGGTGAAGGGAGGACATCCAGCGCCTTGATCCAGTCACGGCCCATCAGCGGACGGTGTGGGCCATAGTCCGTCACCACCAGTCGTAGACGGGTCACAGGTCTGCCCGCCGCCGCCGTGACCGTGACCAGCGCCTCCCCCCTCAGGGGAATCACCTGACCCGTGAATGACGTCAGACGCAGGTCACACGGGTCCAGCAGCTGCAGTAGCCCCCGCTGTCGCGCTGTCTCCGAGCTCACCAGTGAGACTGGGCTCCCCGTGTCCACGACCATGGCCAGCCGCTGGCCTTCCACCACCACCGTCGTCGATTCCGCGGTGCTGGTGCTGACGGAATGCACCAGCCAGGAGTCGCCGTCCGTCTGCGCCTCCTCCGCAGTCACCAGCCGCACCCGCCGCTGCGGACACGCCGCCTTCAGGTGCCCGGCAGTGCCACACTTGTAGCAGCGCCTCTGTCTGGGCGGACCGTCACTGCTGCTCCTGTCCTGCGCGCCGCCCTGTCCTCGTCCACCGGCCGTTCCGCTGCGTCCGCCGCTGGCCGCCTGGCCAGCCGGACGGGGGCTGTCGCGCGCACGCGGCACAGCTCCAGCAGCTGGACAGTCTCGCTGCCAGTGGCCGGTCGCCCCGCACCGAAAACAGGGCCCGCGTCGTGGCTGAGGCGTCCTCACCGCGTTGACGGCGGTGCTCTCAGTGTCGACTGCCGGTGCCTCCGCCACGCGCGTACCAGCCAGCTGGGCGCCGAGCTGCTGCATGTCCCGGTGTGCGCGGGCAGTCTGACGGACCTCGACGAGAGTCAGTCTGTCGCCCTTCGAAGCCGCCAGCTGCACGAGCTTCTCCTGCAGACCGGCTCGGCTCCCCAGCACGCACCGGTCGCGCAGCTCACGGTCCACCTCCGTGGCTGGGTAGCTACAGCGCCCGACCTGCGCTCGGAGACGGCCCAGGAACCGCTCCAGGTCCTCCTCCGGCTCCATCTTCATTTGGTGGAAGAGCGATCTTTCCGCCACCGCGTTCCGCACCGGCGACAGGTAAGTTGTCAGCTTCTGCTTCAGCAGCTCGAAGCGGTCTTCTGTCTCGCTGGCCTCCTCCGGCAGCGTTTCACTCAGGTCGGCGATGTCCGGCCCGACCAGGTGGAGAAGCACCGCACACTTCCGGTCGGCATCCAGGATACTGACTGCGCGCAGGTATCGCTCGACCCCGCGCAGCCACTTGCCGAAGTCCTCGCCTGAACGGAACGGCGACACTGCCGGCAATGCCATACCCGGAATCTCCATCGTCACCGGCTGTCGCTCAGCGCCGTACCGTCCCGATCAGCTGATCCCAAGGACACCGGCTGCCCTGCGCACAGCGCCTCTGGCGGCCCGCCGGCGAAATACCCTCAAGGTCACCGCCGCCGCCTCGCTCCCAGCGCCCCTAGCGGCCCGCCCCAGAAACACGTTCACAATGGCCGCTCGCGCCAGCCGCCGCCATACAACACGTGGTCGAAACCCCCGACCAGCACCCGTGTGTATGCAGCCTCACAAGCCACTAACCCGGCTCAAAACACACATAAATCAGTCACAGAGAGTCCCTGAACTCGCCCTGCACCTGCGGCACTTGTCCTGAGAAAAATTACATTTCTCACACCGACCGAACTCCGCGGTGAACCGCCATCTTACCGCCTGCTGTGCTAGTCTTTTCCGTTGCCGTCGGGCGTTTGCTGAGTCGAACCAGTTCTCCTCGACTCACAGACGATCTCGTCCTCGTCGCCAGGTATTCTATCCCCGAATCTAGGTGATCTATGTATTGCGAGTCCCACGACAACGCGCTGTGATTATACGCACACGCACACGCAAGGCGGCCGACTCACCCTTTTTCCCGCCAGTCCGGGTACGAGGGCATCTCTGAGATGCGCATGCGCGAGCAAGGGCGGCTCCAGGGCCAAAGGAAGGAGGGGCCATACCAGGATACCACACTTACCATACTCAAAGGATGGTATCTCAAAAATTTGAAAAGTCTCCATCCTTTTTTGCACATTCTTAGAGGATGTTACTTTCATTTATTGTGCTAAGTTTGGACTAGTTACGAGTAGGCAGCTTATAGAAAATAAATTTAGGAGTTTGACCTCGTCAGGGTCGAAGGTCATATTGAGGTCACGTGAATTCCCCCCCCCCCTTCCGAATGGTCCAGCCCTGTGTAGTGTTCGATATTAGTTGTATTCCGCTAAGTGCATTAGCACAGAAGATATAAGCGTTTGATTGCTATACAAATAAAGTACGCAACAAAATCGTGACCTTGGATGACCTCTAAATATGGCCCTTGAGGTCACCCAGGAGCTACAAGTTGGTGTGTATGTTTCTTTCACTTGACATGTGTATCAATTTTCATCAAATTCTGAAAGGGTCGGGTACGAAACCCCTCTTTTTGTGCGGCCTGACATGAATGACATGACATGGATCATGTGGACAAAACTGGACAAAAGTAATAAACATGATATACTATGATTAATGATATATTATGATAATATGATTTGATTCGGGGTGGCAATAGCCACGACTTATTGTGGATCACCCCACGATCGTAATACAAATACAAATACAAATGATTCAACATAATTATCCAGTAAAGTAATCTTGGGGTAATATAATACCCATTTATTTTGAGAAATTTATTAAACAAAAGAAAATCACGATATACATTTCGAAATTGTTGATGAATTAGTTACTGTCGTCCTACACAGATGTACTCTAAAGTACTGACTCCACGATACATTTTAACTTTTAAAATAAAATAAAACCTTTCTCCCATGTGGACGACGCTATACAGTTCAATGGCACGGATGAGTTTTTGATGACGAAAAAAAAACTAATTAAAAAACTAAAAACATCCGTCGTGTATCCAGACCTTTAAGGCTGAAACACAGTTTGTACACAGCTGCAGAAAACGCATGCGGGTGCCTGCGGGCGGCTATGCAAATCCATGGGTAAATTTCAGCAGTTGATTGTTCTTCCCGCAACGTCGCGCATCGTGCAGTTGTTGTAACCTCTATTCAATGTATTTGAATAGGCACCTGCATCCACTTAGCGCAACTGCACGAAGACTGCGTTTCAGCCTTTAACCCTCGCCCTACGGGGGGGGGCTGACAGGCCCCCCTGAGGGTTTTCTTAAATAACTTTTACACATACGGCGCATCTTGCTGAAATTTTCGGTAGCTGAGTTTACAACAATTATACGTATGCTGTAAAAATTTGATTGAAATTGGTTGAGTAGTTTGGGAGATAATCATCTTTTGATGACGTCATGTTGGTTATAAAACGATAAATATTTGTAAAATCGTAGAAAACAGAGTTTTAAAGAAAATTGCTAACGCAATTCACCAAAGATACAAAATAGCATTCTCTTTAAAATGGCAATCTCGGATTTGCAAAATTTAGGGTTGTTGATCCCTCAAATATTGTTTTTAAAAAAAACAGTTTTTTTTGGGGGAAAATCCCACCAAAATCTAAATTTTCAAAGATGTTAGAAAAATCGGAATATATGTGAGAGAACTGAGTATGGACAATACCCATACCAAATTTCAAAGCAATATCTTTTTTGTGAGTGAGTGATGGCTCCCTACGTGTAAGAAACTGATGACGTCATTTTAAAAAAAAACTTTTTTGACTTTTTTGACAAGATACGAACGAACAAATAATTACATTTTCTGTATTTCTGAGCCAAAACTGGTCTAGGAACATGCCTTTTTATTTACATTGATCAATTTCTAATTTTGAGGTTTTCTGAAGAGCAAAATCGCCGTTTTGGACGTGGTAAATCCGAGGTCATTCACTTGACCTGGTAGGTCACCCGTTGACCTGCAACCTAAAAATCGCATACTTTTAGATTTCTCTCATGACAGGCAACATGCTGGTTCTTACCGCATTGCTCTAAGTTGCTTGGTTTGGAAGTTAACAGGGGGCCTGTCAGCCCCCCCCCCCCCCGTAGGGCGAAGGTGAAAAAAGCTCCCGTAGGGCGAGGGTTAAAGCCAAGGGAGTGGGTCTACTGCTTTGGAATGCCAAACATATTTGTATTACGGTAAGAAGCTATTGGTTTGATTATTGGATGCGACAAAATTCACATCTGGAGCCCCTTCAATTTAATTTTCACTTATATTATTTTTTTATTTCGATATCGACAAAACGATCGCCACTATACTCAGAGGGAAAAAGATGTTATGCAACACGGCGCACCTAAGACAATAAACAATCCATACGAACAATGTAACAAACCGTCGAAAAGCAGAATGGCCGTCGAGGCTCTGTTCGGCAGCTGCTATCAGCGCTAACGAGCTGTTTTGTCGACATGCTATTGGCCGGCGCTAACGATATACTTGATGCTAGAAAATTTGTATCGATATTTCGATATTAGCAATGCTTCTAATAGTGGTAAACCCTCTGGGGTCTACCCGATAACTGTTTGCTACCAGCCAGTTCCTAGGGTCTTTGGAATATCTCAGCAACTAGTGTGAATCTGGAAAAATGAAAGGCATGGTTCGATTCAGACAATTATGTTCTATAAACCAGTGTCAATAACCCCAAATAAGCGATGTGAGTAGACACATTCACTTTAAGTTCATTCTGGTGGTGGGGGCAGAGCCCAAGTCCTCATGTCACTTGCATTATCTTTTGTTCAAATCGGCTAGTTGTGTGTGTTACATGGATCTTCTTGGGCGTCATCCCTTTCACATCGAGGCACATGCTAACGGCACGCTACCTGATCTTGCTTATTTCCTTAAACAACAGCCAACCTCAAATGTAAAATGATAATAGCGCAAATTCAAGAACAGTTAGAACCAGGGCTGCGGAGTCGACATCATTTTAGCAACTCCGACTCCGACTCCGACTCCGGCCTGAAAAAATCGACTCCGACTCCGACTCCGACTCCGACTCCGGCCTGAAAAAATCGACTCCGACTCCGACTCCAACTCCGACTCCTGCCTATATCCGTTCTCCAACCGCATGCCAGACAGCAATATCTGCAATGCCACTATATTTCCGTTTATCTTTATTCTTAACAACATGGAGAACAATGCTATGCCGCCCGAGCACGGGCGCGGAGTGTCGTCCGCGCGTCCAGCCCAGTCGCACACGCCTGCAGGCCAATGCCTATTTTAACATGTTAACTGGAGGAGGGGGGGGACAAATGCCCCCGCAGTCAGCAGAATTGCTCCTCCCCCCCCCCCCCCTCCCCAGTCACGAAAGTTTGCCCACCATGAATTTTGTATAGGAACCTAATATTATGCTCCATAATGAATACTTTGATAATTATTGTACTTAAAACTTTTTTTTCTCATCAAAACAACGTAATTTGTAAAGAAAACTTCATAATGTACTGGCAAATGTGTTGTGTGTGGCCACATTTTGCTGCCACGATCTTTTTGCGGAAGTGGCGCGCAAGTTTCAATTCAACCGGTAAGGCCTTGCGTCTCGAAAAACGAGCATTTTTTGCCTTGATAGCATTTGCTTTTTTGGTCCCAACAATCATAAAAGCTTAATAAATGTATAATTTAGGGGAGACCGGGGTCAAATGTAACACGGGGAAATTGTAACAGTGACCCTAGTTTCGAAACCCGCCGACGGACGGTGCTGGCGGCACACCGGATATGCGCAGTTAGCTGCTGCCTTTCCTCACGGAGTTTGAAGACGGTGCGGCAAGCGAGTCTATTGCTGTTCATAATTATGTGTTTTGAGGGTGTCTTGTAACTTTTTTATTTTATTTTAGAATATGATTAGCTCATTGCTGTATTTTAGTATGTACGGATTTAAGAGTTTGAGTAAGCGGAGTGGGGCTAATTGGCCGGAAGTTGAGTGCCGTAGCTGCCGCCCAAGCCACCTCGTTTTGCGTCAGTTTCGTTTCAAAGAGGGCGCAGCGTGACGGAGACAATTTTTTTTTTTGCTGGGGTCAAATGTAACAGTGTTACAATTGTCCCCTATGGCCATACTACCAGTAAAACAACCCTATTGGGCCGGGAACTGAGCGTGCCTACGCCTGCGTGAGCGTGTCGCCCGCTCCTGCGCGAGCGTGAAGCCTACGCCTGAGTCACCGGTATTA
Organism: Chirona hameri; assembly: GCA_036785665.1. Taxonomy (NCBI): domain Eukaryota; kingdom Metazoa; phylum Arthropoda; class Thecostraca; order Balanomorpha; family Balanidae; genus Chirona; species Chirona hameri. Next base: position 84,368 of record JAXIVJ010003828.1, read on the forward strand.
CTGCTGCTCGACAACCACGCGTCTCACCTCAGTGTGGAGGTCCTCGACCTGGCGAAGGACATCGGAGAAGTTATGCTCACTTTTCCTCCTCACTGTTCCCACCGCCTACAGGCTGGCTCTGGAGGCGTGTTCGGGCCGTTTACGAGGAGCCGTTCCACTCACATGGATGCGTGGATGAGAAGCAACCCAGGAAAGACGACCAGCATCTGCGATATCCCACAGATCGCTTTGGAGGCCTGAGTTTCAGCTTCGGCGTTCACCCCAAGGAACAACCAGAGTGGTTTCCGGACAACAGGCATCAGTCCATGCAATCCGGATATATTCACCGACGAAGACTTCGCACCGAGCGACGCTACAGACCGACAAAAAATGGAACAAAATGCACCCCCAGCCAATCAGGCATCCGAGGGCGTGGCCGCAGAGGACATAGCACTTCCTGCAAAGGCTGGTCTATCAGGTATCGGACAGACTGATCCATCGGTGATCGAACAGCCTGATCCATGGGAAATCGAACAGCCTGGTCCATCAGGGATCGAACAGCCTGGTCCATCGGGAATTGAACAGCCTAATCCATCAGGGATCGAGCAGCCTAACCCATCAGAGATTGAACAGCCTGATCCATCGGAAATCGAACAGCCTGGTCCATCAGGGATCGAACAGCCTGATCCATCGGGAATTGAACAGCCTAATCCATCAGGGATCGAGCAGCCTAATCCATCAGAGATTGAACAGCCTGATCCATCGGAAATCGAACAGTCTGGTCCATCGGGGATCGAACAGCCCGGTTCATCGGGGATCGAACAGTCTGGTCCATCGGGGATCGAACAGCCCGGTTCATCGGGGATCGAACAGCCCGGTTCATCGGGGATCGAACAGCCTGATCCATCGGAAATCGAACAGCCTGGTCCATCAGGGATCGAACAGCCTGGTCCATCGGGAATTGAACAGCCTAATCCATCAGAGATTGAACAGCCTGGTCCATCAGGGATTGAACAGCCTGGTCCATCGGGAATTGAACAGCCTAATCCATCAGAGATTGAACAGCCTGGTCCATCGGGGATAGAACAGCCTGTTCTATCGGGGATCGAACAGCCCGGTCCATTGGGGATCGCTTCGAAACCGCTCACCCTAGAAGTGATTCGGCTTCTGCCCAAGCCAGGTCCATGGAAACACATCAGTGCGGGACGGAGGAAGCGAAAGGTCGCAATTCTAACCGATATGCCAGAGAAGAGAGCGATGGAGCTAGAACAAAGTCGAAAGAAATGCAAGCAAGCACCAAACAAGCTCAACTTCAGTAAATAAAAGCACGAATAGAAGAAGACGAAGAAAGCCGGCGGCAAAAGGGCTAGGAAGGCAGCCAGCAGGGCAAGCAGCAGTGACGAGAAAGAAGAGGACGTATTCTGCCTTGTGTGCGTGGAAAGCTTACAAAATAGTCGATCAAAACAAAGAAAGGTGGATCCAGTGCGAGGCCGAGATGTGCCCGATGTGAGCACAAGCGGCGTATACCGCAGTCGAAAAGTATCAGGCATGCATGTGTGAAAACTGTGAATCAGGCAACGAGTAGACGACTACAGACCGAGCGTCACAGATTTTAGAAGTGTTTCGAGTTGTGATGTTTTCTCTACTATAGTACCTACAAATAGTCAAGCAGTGTTCTAGGCCTGCTAAGCCCTGTTAGACAGTTGTTTTAGCCTGATAAGCTGTTTTTTTTATCCAGGAAGAGTTACGGATGTGAGAGCTTCATCCATTGCGAAGTAACATTTTTATGATTTGGCGTTTGCTTTTGCCCTGAGCAAGGTGGAACTGTGATTTTGTTTTTTATCCAGGAAGAGCTCAGGGAGTAAGAAACCAGTTTTAATTTTCAATAAAAGCTGCTATCGATTAAAGTTTATATCACTACACCATTCGTTAACATGGTACAATTGACCCCGGGTGCTGTTACAATCGACTACGTCCGTACCTGAGGACGATTGTAACAGCTGAAGTGACTTTTTCATATCGAAATTTCGGCCCCTAAAAGTCATTATTTCGGAATCATTTCACATCTGCTACAGAGGCAAAACAGCAAAGTTTGTAAAAATCCGAGAAAGAGTTCTCTAGCTCAAAATTTTTGCCTCCAGAATCGAAAACGTAAAAAAAATGTTACAATTGACCCCGGTCTCCCTACAAGTGCTTCAACGTTTTACAAAAAAAAAATCAAGTAGCAACACACCGTTCGTCGTCGTCTCGTACTACATTGATACGATATGCTTTGTGACGGATTTGCATTGCATTTATCTCTGAGCTTCAACCGGAGAACAACTTTTGGTATAATAATATTATATACCGGTACCCTTAAACATAAATCATCGTATAATCATCACCATTATCATCACCATCATCATCAGCATCAGCATCAGCATCAGCATCAGCATCAGCATCATCATCATCATCATCATCATCATCATCATCATCATCATCATCATCATCATCATCATCATCATCATCATCATCATCATCATCATCATCATCATCATCATCATCATCATCATCATCATCATCATCATCATCATCATCATCATCATCATCATCATCATCATCATCATCATCATCATCATCATCATCATCATCATCATCATCATCATCATCATCATCATCAGCATCATCATAACGAAGACTCGAACTTGACTCGTATAAATACATGAAGTGAATCAAATCATAATAGCTTCCAGTTCTTGGAGTAAGCTCGTCTACTTTGACATTATAATCGATAAGCTGATACAGTAATATACCCGCATTGTTAAGCTCCATCCATTATTATTTCGAAAGCCTATTGATGACAATGTATATGTGATTAGTGAAAATTACAGGCTACAGCGCTGTAAGTTGTAACCAACCCTCGTTAAAAGGCGTTATTTCAAATATACTGTGAAAAGTGGAAATACTATTCCACTAAGCAAAACACGTTACACTCCGCTAGCAAGCAGTGAAATACTGCCAAACACGGCTCAATGATGCACTTCTTTAGCATATGGATTACGTCTTTTTACCTTTGTAAAATAGGCACGCGTATCCAATTTGCCCCCACTGACATTTCCTGAAAATAGGCCCTGCTGCAGGCGGCGGAACCCGCAAAACGGGCACCGAGCGGCGAGCACAGCCAGAAAGCGCCGGTACAGCTCGCAGCAGCTGGGCTTCAGCCCCAGCTCGTTCCAGCTCGTCTTCGCTGGAGCCACTGCTGCCCCGCTGACAGCTGGCCAGTCAGTGCGCCACTCTCCGCCGCCTCGTCTCCGGTAACCAAGTCTACCAGTCAGGGGTGAGTAGTTCCAAAAAAAATAATTGGAGTGCTCAAGGGCGGATGTAAATCGTTCTTACCCCTAAACGACTGAAATCGACCGAAAATTGGCACATTTTCTGATTTGAAGGAAAAATTGATTTGATTTGAAGGAATAAACAACTTTTACAAAGTCAAGTTCGTTTTAGCGGGCTATTAGTGGCAAGGGGTGCAGATTTTGTCCCCACCCACTCAGGTTTTTCTCGGATATCTCCGGAACGGCTGGGAACATTCCCATGTAATTTTGGGGCTTTTCCCAAAATATATTTCCACATATGGAGTCAAAATTGTGAGTTCTTAACTTGAAGAGACGCGGTTCCAGGGCCCGGTTTTTGGTGGGTTTTTCGGCGACATTTGGCGATAATACGGAGATGCGATCTTCACGGCTTCTTCCTAACTGCCTCAAGTATGAACTATGGGCAGGTCAGTTTCGTGTCCTTCCCATTATAAGTCACGGATAAAATATACAAATGTTTTCGTATCAGATGATGCGCATTAGATCAGAATAATTATTTTAACATTATGCTATTATAGCTCATTCTTGAGGACCCAAGTAAAGTATTGCTCAGTGGCCCCTACAAGATCAAGTGAGGTCATCTGAGGTGACCAGCACTTCTTTGCCAATAACTCTTGATAGCATAAAATGAAGATAAGCACGTGAGACCGGCACCACTGTTCATGGTCACCATGGTATGATTCGAACCTCCTTGACGAAACGAGTACGATGGCGTCGGATGGACGCCATCGGACCCTAAGAGTCGGTGTGTCCAAAACCCCTTCATCATCTGATGACGTTAAAATTATTGCCCTATCTTCATCAAGCGGAAATCTACCGCTGCATGAGTAAACTATAGGCATCATTTTCCACACATTTTATTTCGAAAGGGGTGTACAGTTAATGTCCCAAGGCTGACCACTATTGTACCGACCAAAGTAATCGCCAGTTGCCAAAAAGTCGACTCCAACTCCGGGCCGAAGTCGGAGTCGGTAAGATTTTAGCGACTCCAACTCCGACTCCGGCCTAAACTGCCGACTCAGACTCCGACTCCAACTCCGACTCCGACTCCGACTCCAACTCCGACTCCGACTCCGATTCCGACTTCGACTCCGACTCCACTCCGCAGCCCTGGTTAAAACATTAAATCTGTGTGTGCACGCCTGAAACTATCACACATTAAATTATGTGAAAACGACCCATCTGGTTCACGCCTTCGTACATACATCGGGCTACGAACTTATCAGCCACCGGCCACGGAGAGCCCAGGGGGTGCACAGGCACCCAGTGCACCCGCCTGGCTACGGGCCTAATACGCTTCAGTCATCACACCCGCCTGGCTACGGGCCTGATACGCTTCAGTCATCACACCCGCCTGGCTACGGGCATGATACGCTTCAGTCATCACACCCGCCTGGCTACGGGCCTGATACGCTTCAGTCATCACACCCGCCTGGCTACGGGCCTGATACGCTTCAGTCATCACACCCGCCTGGCTACGGGCCTGATACGCTTCAGTCATCACACCCGCCTGGCTACGGGTCTGATACGCTTCAGTCATCACACCCGCCTGGGTACGGGCCTGATACGCTTCAGTCATCACACGTGCCTGGCTACGGGCCTGAT
>JAXIVJ010003829.1:0-89300 GCA_036785665.1 Chirona hameri
ACTGCAGACAGTGGGCATCAGAGTGAGAGAAAAAAAACAGGGGGGGGGGGTGAACGACGGTCACCCAGCACATCGGTGATCAGTGGCTGTGTCACTGACCAGTGGGCATCAGAGTGCAAAACAGGGGCGGTGAACGGCGGCCACCCAGCACATCGGTGATCAGTGGCTGTGTCACTGACCAGTGGCTGTGTCACTGACCAGTGGCTGTGTCACTGACCAGTGGCCGTGTCACTGACCAGTGGCCGTGTCACTGACCAGTGGCCGTGTCACTGACCAGTGGCCGTGTCACTGACCAGTGGCCGTGTCACTGACCAGTGGCCGTGTCACTGACCAGTGAGCAGTGCGGTCTATTCGAAGGTACGCACACGGTGGTAATCAGTCCTCTCTCCTCGCCTCATTAGCCTCTAACGAGCAGCAGACTCGGTCCCTCAGGCGTGGGCGGTGGAGGCGGTGGAGGCGATGGAGGCGGTGGAGGTGGTGGAGGCGGTGGAGGCGGTGGAGGCGGTGGAGGCGGTGGAGGTGGTGGAGGCGGTGGAGGCGGCGGAGGCGGGTGGAGGCCGTGGAGGCGATGGAGGCGGTGGAGGTGGTGGAGGTGGTGGAGGCGGTGGAGGCGGTGGAGGCGGTGGAGGCGGCGGAGGCGGGTGGAGGCCGTGGAGGCGATGGAGGCGGTGGAGGCGGTGGAGGCGGCGGAGGCGGGTGGAGGCCGTGGAGGCGATGGAGGGCGGTGGAGGTGGTGGAGGTGGTGGAGGCGGTGGAGGCGGTGGAGGCGGTGGAGGTGGTGGTGGCGGTGGAGGCGGCGGAGGCGGGTGGAAGCCGTGGAGGCGATGGAGGCGGTGGAGGTGGTGGAGGTGGTGGAGGCGGTGGAGGCGGCGGAGGCGGGTGGAGGCCGTGGAGGCGATGGAGGCGGTGGAGGTGGTGGAGGTGATGGAGGCGGTGGAGGTGGTGGAGGCGGTGGAGGCGGTGGAGGCGGTGGAGGTGGTGGAGGGCGGTGGAGGCGGCGGAGGCGGGTGGAGGCCGTGGAGGCGATGGAGGCGGTGGAGGTGGTGGAGGTGGTGGAGGCGGTGGAGGCGGTGGAGGTGGTGGAGGCGGTGGAGGCGGTGGAGGCGATGGAGGCGGTTTAGGCGGCGGAGGCGGGTGGAGACGGTGGAGGTGGTGGAGGCGGTGGAGGCGATGGAGGCGGTGGAGGCGGTGGAGGCGGTGGAGGCGGTGGAGGCGGTGGAAGCGGTGGAGGCGGTGGAGGCGGTGGAGGCGGTGGAGGCGGTGGAGGCGGTGGAGGCGGTGGAGGCGGTGGAGGCGGTGGAGGCGGTGGAGGCGGCGGAGGCGGGTGGAGGCGGTGGAGGCGGTGGAGGCGGCGGAGGCGGGTGGAGGCCGTGGAGGCGATGGAGGCGGCGGGTGAGACGCAGGTCAGGAAGTCACGGGGTATGACGCCAGGGGTGGCGCGGTAGCCCGGGTCGGTCACAACCTGGCGCGTCCCACCCACCCGCGAAACAGAGGAGGATGGCGCGTCTCACCCACCCACGAAACAGAGTAGGATGGCGGGTGCCACGAACCGCGCCGGATCGCGAGGAAACTAGCGGTGGCGGGACGACTGTAGCTTATTACTGATTGGCGACCTGCCCGATGGGCGACCTGCCCTAGGGTGGGGTGAGAGTGCACCCTGCGGCGATGTTTACTTAGGTGTTATGAAACTGATTAAATATTCCATCGTGCAGGTTTTTGGGTTACACATTATAAAACGTAACAAATTCGGTCAAATCATCGTAAATATCATTTAACCTGGCGCATTTTCTGTTTAGCATCGAAATTAGTCACTGTGACTAGCTAGAGATAAATTACCTTCAACCTAAAATCATGGCGTGCTTTCATAGCCTTTTACTGGAGATTGCAAAACATCAATTTGCGCTTTGCTGGCGCGGAAAGTCACAAGACGACCAACGTTCTGGTGGCACGGCACATCGCTCTTACCAGTGCGTGAGCACAGAGGCGCAGGTCGCAATGTACACGCGACGCAGGTCGCAATGTACACGCGGCGGTGGTCGCAACGCACCACCGCCGCGTGTATAGCCGTACAGAGGACTGTCACGCGGTGGTAGGTCACCCGCAGTGTGTACAGCCGTACAGAGGGTTGTCACGCGGTGGTAGGTCACCCGCAGCGTGTCCAGAGCCGTACAGACTCAGAGGGTTGTCATGCGGTGGTAGGTCACCCGCAATGTGTCCAGAGCCGTACAGACTCAGAGGGTTGTCATGCGGTGGTAGGTCACCCGCAATGTGTCCAGAGCCGTACAGACTCAGAGGGTTGTCACGCGGTGGTAGGTCACCCGCAATGTGTCCAGAGCCGTACAGACTCAGAGGGTTGTCACGCGGTGGTAGGTCACCCGCAATGTGTCCAGCCGTACAGAGGGTTGTCACGCGGTGGTAGGTCACCCGCAATGTGTCCAGCCGTACAGAGGGTTGTCACGCGGTGGTAGGTCACCCGCAGCGTGTCCAGAGCCGTACAGACTCAGAGGGTTGTCACGCGGTGGTAGGTCACCCGCAATGTGTCCAGAGCCGTACAGACTCAGAGGGTTGTCACGCGGTGGTAGGTCACCCGCAATGTGTCCAGAGCCGTACAGACTCAGAGGGTTGTCATGCGGTGGTAGGTCACCCGCAATGTGTACAGAGCCGTACAGACTCAGAGGGTTGTCAGGCAGTGGTAGGTCACCGTCACGGTATAGGTGTGCCCGTCATGGTAGCCGGGGACGGCTCAGACAGTATACCGATGCGTGATGGTTCCATAAACTTGGCCGCAGTGGCGACGCAACGCTACTCATCGCGAGAAGTTTCGTCAGGAAGTAATTCTCTCTGAGTTTATTCAGTTAACAGAACCACTCCTCAGAGTAACGGATCAAACGAAAACAGAAGCCGGTTATGATGATTGGTAGTGACCATAAGGAAGTACAAGCGTCTGCAAATGAAGGCGAGGTTGTTATAGTATATCTTGAAGTCGACATTTTCAGTGCAGCATCGTAAGTATAATGAAAGCTATTCCAAAAGACCAGGATGCATTGACAGTCATGGCTTCCCGTTCTTTAGTCTGCGCTTGTAAGCGATAGAATCTTAAATACATTCTCCTTAATTTTGCTGGAAAGAAACTATTTACCCTTAGATCCTCCCACTTACGAAATAAGTACCTTATAGTAGAGATCCTTCTATATTGGTCTGGATTAATTGTCCAGCATATTCCTGTCTGTTATTCAAATACAAAACAGGTAAGCCACTAATGTCAGAGGTATTATTAAGAAACATTCCCAGATGTTTGGTGAAACACATAACTCCATGAGGTAATTCCCCTCATGATCTCATCATCAATCACGACATATCTAATTATGATCCGCGTCTTACATGCCAATCTCGGCCAATTTCCTACACTTATTTCCTATTAAAACACCGGCAATCCAGCCTCACTTCCGTCCGCAAACACCGACAGCCTTCCACCTCTCCTTCCGGTCTTAGTTAGCCGGCTCGCTCCGGCAGTCTAGCGTGCAAGTAGCACGAAGAAACTATATTAAAGTGACAGCACGTGCAGCGGACGGCGCGGGCGGAACCCCTCTTTCTGCCGCCCTCTCATGATGAACGCAGTTAGACGGCTGGTTCGCGCAAACCGCGGAACCCGCGCGAACGGCGCAAACAGCGCGAATCGCGCGAACGGCGCGAACGGCGCGAACCGCGCGAACCGCGCGAACCGCGCGAACCGCGCGAACCGCGCGAACGGCGCGAACCGCGCGAACCGCGCGAACCGCGCGAACCGCGCGAACGGCGCGAACGGCGTGCCTCCGCACCGCTGTCGCTTTCACTCGCAGTGCCGGCGCGGGCCGGCGGCGAGGCCGCGGTGAAAAACGCGGCACATCTCATCACTGCATCTGATCAGCGCGCTGTGTATCAGCGCGACGTCCCCTCGTCATCTGTGGCGCACCTGTCGGCAACGGCGGCGAACTTGGCGCGACTTCACTGCCGCCGCCGCTGCCACCAACACCACCACCACCACCACCACCGCCGCCACCACCGCCGCCACCGCCGCCACCACCGCCGCCACCGGTGACGACCGGACGGAGAGCACACTTTCGGTGTGTCTCTGTTCGCGGACCGGAAGGCTGCGGCGCGGAGAAACGCCTGTGAGCTGACGAGTCTCCCGTCGGCAGGCGGCGCTGGAGAGCGAGGCTCGTCCCGACGCGGCGCGGGTCACGGGGTCAGGTCGCTGTCTCAGTTTCCTAACCCCGCCCTCGCCGTGCCGCGCCGCCCCGCGCCGTGTGTGATAGTGTGTCGGGGTGACAGGCGCCTGTGTGATAGTGTGTCGGGGTGACAGGCGCCTGTGTGATAGTGTGTCGGGGCGACAGGCGCCTGTGTGATAGTGTGTCGGGGCGACAGGCGCCGTGTGTGATAGTGTGTCGGGGCGACAGGCGCCGTGTGTGATAGTGTGTCGGGGCGACAGGCGCCGTGTGTGATAGTGTGTCGGGGCGACAGGCGCCGTGTGTGATAGTGTGTCGGGGCGACAGGCGCCTGTGTGATAGTGTGTCGGGGCGACAGGCGCCGTGTGTGATAGTGTGTCGGGGCGACAGGCGCCTGTGTGATAGTGTGTCGGGGCGACAGGCGCCGTGTGTGATAGTGTGTCGGGGCGACAGGCGCCGTGTGTGATAGTGTGTCGGGGCGACAGGCGCCTGTGTGATAGTGTGTCGGGGTGACAGGCGCCTGTGTGATAGTGTGTCGGGGTGACAGGCGCCGTGTGTGATAGTGTGTCGGGGCGACAGGCGCCTGTGTGATAGTGTGTCGGGGCGACAGGCGCCTGTGTGATAGTGTGTCGGGGTGACAGGCGCCGTGTGTGATAGTGTGTCGGGGCGACAGGCGCCTGTGTGATAGTGTGTCGGGGCGACAGGCGCCGTGTGTGATAGTGTGTCGGGGCGACAGGCGCCTGTGTGATAGTGTGTCGGGGCGACAGGCGCCGTGTGTGATAGTGTGTCGGGGCGACAGGCGCCTGTGTGATAGTGTGTCGGGGCGACAGGCGCCGTGTGTGATAGTGTGTCGGGGCGACAGGCGCCTGTGTGATAGGGTGTCGGGGCGACAGGCGCCTGTGTGATAGTGTGTCGGGGCGACAGGCGCCGTGTGTGATAGTGTGTCGGGGCGACAGGCGCCTGTGTGATAGTGTGTCGGGGCGACAGGCGCCTGTGTGATAGTGTGTCGGGGTGACAGGCGCCTGTGTGATAGTGTGTCGGGGTGACAGGCGCACATTGTCGGCGCTGTTCCACAGAGAAAGTCGGTGGCTATCGGGCGCCGTATCGATGGTAGGAGGCGCTGATGGATTGGTGCCGGGAAAACGCTGTAAAATTACCGACCGCGCCCCAGCAGCGGGTCAGACGGGGAGGGTGAGACTGCGCTAATGTTCTCCGTGGCCACGGGCGGTGTCTGTTGAGGAGAGACGACTTGGTTCACGGAAGGCAATCGCAGCAGTCTCTGCGGTAGGTATTTACTTTTGTCACTTCTGCATCATATACAAAGATAGCGTACTTTATTTTCGAATTTCAGAGTAGTTTTACTGTCTCCTTTCCATCCAGGTGTCAGATTTCGTCCGAACTTTGTCATCATGATGGAATTTCAAGGTTCTGCTGCGCACACCGCTTCAACATGTGACCAGCCAGGAAGAACAATTTTATGTCACCTCACTAAACAAGATGTCCAAGCTTATCGCCACCGGTGCATGTCCCAAACCCTACTCCATTAATTCGCGACTCAACACCGATCACTCGGATAAATATTGCTGCACCACCCGCGTACTGCGTACAACATTGTCGCCACATCGACATTGGTCTGACACCAACTGTCAAACACGATCAACATTGGTCTGTGCACGCACTGATGGCTGGCTGGCGATACAGTGCAGCAGTCCGCAGTGCTGCCTACTCTGCCTACTCTGTCTACTCTGCCTACTCTGTCTACTCTGCCTACTCTGTCTACTCTGTCTACTCTGCCTACTCTGCCTACTCTGCCTACTCTGCCTACTCTGCCTACTCTGCCTACTCTGCCGCTACTGCTGCTGCTGCTGCTGCTGCTGCTGCTGCTGCTGCTGCTGCTGCTGCTGCTGCTGCTGCTGCTGATGCTGTTGCTGCCGCTGCTGCTGCCGCTGCTGCTGCTGCTGCTGCTGCTGCTGCTGCTGCTACTGCTGCTGCTGCTGCTGCTGCTGCTGCTGCTGCTGCTGCTGCTGCTGCTGCTGCTTCTGCTGCTGCTGCTGCTGCTGCTGCTGCTGCTGCTGCTGCTGCTGCTGCTGCTGCTGCTGCTGCTGCTGCTGCTGCTGCTGCTGCTGCTGCTGCTGCTGCTGCTGCTGCTGCAGTGGCTGAGCCCGGTCCGTGACTGTGCCCGCTGCCTATTTTGCACTTTTGGCCCTAATCCCACCTGTGTGCGCCCTCCGTCTGGCCCGGAGCCACCAATACAGCCCGGAGGTGAAACCGCTCTGGACGTGACCAAGAGCGGTCTGTGCACATCCGCCAGTCACCGGGTGAAGAGCCGGCTTCGCGGCGCCACCGAAACCGATGCTGCGCCGCGATGGTAAAGCATGTGAAGCCGTCTCTTTCTCTGATTACACTGCACGTGTGCACACTCCTGCACATCACCTACCACTCGTGTTCACGTAACGAGAATTACATCACTGCGCCTCCAACGGCCTGGCTGTAATTTCGTTTGATGTCTACTGTACTTGAACAGATACATCGTGACTGTGTTTAATGAGCCACTTGGCGACATCGCGGCTGATCAGCTAATTGCCACACAACTCTTTGTTAGTTTCAGGTCAGCCAATGGCCTCTGTTGGTCGGTCGGTGCTCAGCGGCACGCAAAATAAGCCGTGTCACTAAATAGGCTCCACACACAAAGCAGTAGTGTGCGCCCCGCGGCAAAAAGCAATTGTTGTGCATGATGTGCAGAGGTGTCGTCTCGTCGGTCATCTGGCGTTTTTGCCTGGGTTGCGGCCGGCGGCGCGGCGGGGAGAGGCTTACAGAGAGGCGAGCTCTGGCCTGATGACGAGGTGTGAGCGGAGGCGACCTTGGGGTGGGGCTCGGCCGGTCTTCTGGGTCACAGCCGGCGCCGAGCACGCCGCCTGTCCGCCGACATGTGGCGGGTGACCGGCAGACGGGGAGAAGAACGATAGGTGGTGGTGGTGGTGGTGGTGGTGGTGGTGGTGGTGGTGGTGGTGGTGCTGGTGGTGGGGTGGAGCGGCAGGAGGGTGGCCGGGCAGACGAGGGAGAAGAACGATATGTGGTGGTGGTGGTGGTGGTGGTGGTGGTGGTGGTGGTGGTGGAGTGGAGCGGCAGGAGGGAGAGTTCGTGTGTCCGTATGGTGGGTGAAATGGTCTTACATCAACGAATAACAAGATCGGAGTACAAATTAATGTAATATATCTTAAACATAAACGAAATATAAAATGCAAGTCAACACCGAAAATATCAAGGTATCTTTATAATCGAAGGAACGCTTTCTAAAATGCTCAAAATCATATTCCAAAGCTCAAATGTCGCATCACACCTAAACCTAAGCAAAGTGTAAAGAAAGTGTGTCTGTTCTGCGAATGTATGCGCGATAACTTACCGATTCCGCGCGACGGAACTTACCGACTCCGCGCGACGGAACTTACCGACTCCGCGCGACGGAACTTACCGACTCCGCGCGACGGAACTTACCGATTCCGCGCGACGGAACTTACCGACTCCGCGCGACGGAACTTACCGATTCCGCGCGACGGAACTTACCGACTCCGCGCGACGGAACTTACCGACTACGAGCGACAGAAGAACGCTGTTTCCCGTGTTAACCCATTTCCGCCGTGCCTTTTGAACTGGGCGACAGCAGTGTGACCGATGTATACGACAGCAGTGTGACCGATGTATACGTCAGCAGTGTGACCGATGTATACGTTCTGAAGAGAACACACCCATAGAGCTGGCGCCCTGAATTGCCACTGCGATGCGTTACGGGCACACCGGAGTGAGTCAATGCAAACCACGGCCACCCCATCATGTGTTCACTCGATGTGTTCACACCGGAGTGAATCAATGCAGGCCACGGCCACCCCATCATGTGTTCACTCGATGTGTTCACACCGGAGTGAATCAATGCAGACCACGGCCACCCCATCATGTGTTCACTCGATGTGTTCACACCGGGGTGAATCAATGCAGGTCACGGCCACCCCATCATGTGTTCACTCGATGTGTTCACACCGGAGTGAACCAATGCAGACCACGGCCACCCCATCATGTGTTCACTCGATGTGTTCACACCGGAGTGAATCCAGGCCACGGCCACCCCATCATGTGTTCACTCGATGTGTTCACACCGGAGTGAATCAATGCAGACCACGGCCACCCCATCATGTGTTCACTCGATGTGTTCACACCGGAGTGAATCAATGCAGGCCACGGCCACCCCATCATGTGTTCACTCGATGTGTTCACACCGGAGTGAATCAATGCAGGCCACGGCCACCCCATCATGTGTTCACTCGATGTGTTCACACCGGAGTGAACCAATGCAGACCACGGCCACCCCATCATGTGTTCACTCGATGTGTTCACACCGGAGTGAATCCAGGCCACGGCCACCCCATCATGTGTTCACTCGATGTGTTCACACCGGAGTGAATCAATGCAGGCCACGGCCACCCCATCATGTGTTCACTCGATTGTTCACACCGGAGTGAACCAATGCAGACCACGGCCACCCCATCATGTGTTCACTCGATGGGGTGCGGTGCTGCAATCAATACCTGGAATATCCTGTGTGAGCCGACCTCACCAACCTCAGACGCATACATTTACCCCAAGGATAGCAAACATCCTGGTATGCAGGCATGCGTTTGCGTCACCTGAATCACGCTGTAGTGGGCAATCAGCAAACGCTCAGGTCACTTCGTGGCGATAGTGTGCAGACGCCATATTAACAATTCAATAGCTTTGTTTTGAAGGAATCTCCGCGATAATAGTTACGAAGACAAGAATTGCGAAGCAAATCAATCGTGGTCGTTTTTCCAGTCAGCTTTTGTTTGAACAAACATGTGAGACTAAACGTTATTTCTTTCTGAAGAAACACATAGTTTATCACCGAAGTCCTCAAGTGGGGATTATTATACCATTTGTGCCCACACAAAGCGAAAGGAAACCAATTATCTTGAAGTGGGACCATTTTTAGCGATTATAACGAAGGAATTGCTTCACAGGCATCCTGCGGTTATAACAGTTGAATCAATTATTGGTGGTCATCGAGCTAAGACTCGGTGTTAATACGAGTTTATCAAATATTTTGGTAAATAGCACGCCTCACATTACTTGGAAATACAATACATTAGGGAGAATGAGGGCGTAGACGGGAATTTCTGCCAGCTATGTGAGCGCACATGGACCGACCTGAGTCCTTTTCTCCACCGCGCCGGTCTGCTTCCTCATCATTTAACATTCATCGGCATTTCCTATTCACACAGACAGTCACGCGATCGGCGTGACTGTCTGATAAGATGTTGGACACCGGACACTGGACAGCAGACAGTCACGCGATCGGCGCCACCCAGCCCCGTGTGACAGCTCGTGATCGGCGCCACCCAGCCCCGTGTGACAGATTGTGATCGGCGCCACCCAGCCCGTGTGACAGCTCGTTATCGGCGCCATCCAGCCCCGTGTGACAGTTCGCGGTCGGCGCCACCCAGCCCCGTGTGACAGCTCGTGATCGGCGCCACCCAGCCCCGTGTGACAGCTCGTGATCGGCGCCACCCAGCCTCGTGGGACAGATTGTGATCGGCGCCACCCAGCCCGTGTGACAGCTCGTGATCGGCGCCATCCAGCCCCGTGTGACAGTTCGCGGTCGGCGCCACCCAGCCTCGTGTGACAGCTCGTGATCGGCGCCACCCAGCCCCGTGTGACAGCTCGTGATCGGCGCCACCCAGCCTCGTGTGACAGCTCGTGATCGGCGCCACCCAGCCTCGTGTGACAGCTCGTGATCGGCGCCACCCAGCCTCGTGTGACAGCTCGTGATCGGCGCCACCCAGCCCCGTGTGACAGCTCGTGATCGGCGCCACCCAGCCTCGTGTGACAGCTCGTGATCGGCGCCACCCAGCCTCGTGTGACAGTTCGTGATCGGCGCCACCCAGCCTCGTGTGACAGCTCGTGATCGGCGCCACCCAGCCTCGTGTGACAGTTCGTGATCGGCGCCACCCAGCCCCGTGTGACAGCTCGTGATCGGCGCCACCCAGCCTCGTGTGACAGCTCGTGATCGGCGCCACCCAGCCTCGTGTGACAGCTCGTGATCGGCGCCACCCAGCCCCGTGTGACAGCTCGTGATCGGCGCCACCCAGCCCCGTGTGACAGCTCGTGATCGGCGCCACCCAGCCCCGTGTGACAGCTCGTGATCGTTACAACGCCCACTGTCAAGGCCGGTCAACCTCTCCGGATGACCGACCAGGCCATATGCTCTCTCTGAGACCGTTTTCAAAACCCCCACACCACGCCCGAACAGCGGCGCACATCGCGGCGCCGAGACGGCCTTGGCGCAGCAGTCACAGGTGGCCGCCGGTGGCAGCTAGCACGTGCGACAAACGCGCCGCTCCACCGCGTCAGGTTCGTCAGCGAAATGGTGGTGCCACCGGTGGTGATTTCTTCTCTGTGCAAATTGTCAGTCGGTGATACACACAGCGGTTGTGGCGAGAAGCAGTTGTGGTTGTTTGAATCGGAGGACGGCGTGGCTCTGGGAAGGTCACAAGAGCAAATCTGACACAGAGACACCATTATAATGGGAGGCGGCCGACAGTTGGAGACTGGAGGTTCCGAGTCTCCGACAGCAGCTGTGACAGCTTCCGGGTGCTGTCCTCCATACAGCTGAGACGATGGGATGGTGATCGTGTCCCCTCCACTCAGAAGGGCAGCGCACCTGGGCCTGTCACAATTGCCTGATTTTTTCAGAAATATTTTACAGCTTTATTTTTCTTACCAAATCGGAATTTTACTGCAGCATCCTAGGTATCACCCGACCTACCTTCCTAAACTGTTAAGAGTATGTATGTGACACATGTAGAACAAGTGATTGGAAGGCCTTATTTTAATCTAAAAATTCATACTTTGAAACTTATTTTAAGCTAAAAAACGAATAATTACCCGACGTTTCGCGTTTATTGCTTAGTCAATGGGCAAAATACAGGATAGAAAATAAGTTTCAAAATATGAATTTTTAGATTAAAATAAGGCCTTCCAATCACTTGTTCTACTTCCTAAACTGGTCTACACACTCCCTGCGGCGACTTTTCAAACTGTGCGATCGGAATTTTATCGAACGCCGAGGCTTTGTACTGGGTCGTCTGTTTACCATCCTTATATTGCCCGGCTTTAGATCAATTAGCGATATACGGGCCGGAGCAGGTCCTGTGTGCTGTGGTAACAACACCGAGTGTTACCACCGAGCGACAGCTGATCAGAGCAGGTCCCTTGTGATGTGGCAACACCACCGAGCGACAGCTGATCAGAGCAGGTCCCTTGTGATGTGGCAACACCACCGAGCGACAACTGATCAGAGCAGGTCCCTTGTGCTGTGGTAACACCACCGAGCAGCGACAGCTGATCAGAG
Organism: Chirona hameri; assembly: GCA_036785665.1. Lineage (NCBI taxonomy): Eukaryota > Metazoa > Arthropoda > Thecostraca > Balanomorpha > Balanidae > Chirona > Chirona hameri. Next base: position 11,626 of record JAXIVJ010003829.1, read on the forward strand.
CAGGTCCTGTGTGATGTGGTAACAACACCGAGCGACAACTGATCAGAGCAGGTCCCTTGTGCTGTGGTAACAACACCGAGCGACAACTGATCAGAGCAGGTCCTGTGTGATGTGGTAACAACACCGAGCGACAACTGATCAGAGCAGGTCCTGTGTGATGTGGTAACACCACCGAGCAGCGACAGCTGATCAGAGCAGGTCCCTTGTGATGTGGTAACAACACCGAGCGACAACTGATCAGAGCTCTCGTTCTGAAATGCACCCACGCTGTTTCACTGCGATCCATCAATTCGGCTTTGATGTTACCCACTAGTACCTGTCCCGAGGTCTCGAATAGCGTTGGTGTTATACTGCTAACAAGCAATATAGTTACAACTGTATTTATTGGACTTAACGTCTATCGATGCATCTTAATAGTCGGTGATATCATGCAAGCAATTGATGCAGTCACCGGTGTTAGCTACTGACTCCAGCTACGCAGTCACCGGTGTTAGCTACTGACTCCAGCTACGCAGTCACCGGTGTTAGCTACTGACTCCAGCTACGCAGTCACCGGTGTTAGCTACTGACTCCAGCTACGCAGTCGCTGGTGTTAGCTACTGACTCCAGCTACGCAGTCACCGGTGTTAGCTACTGACTCCAGCTACGCAGTCGCTGGTGTTAGCTCCTGACCCCAGCTACGCAGTCGCTGGTGTTAGGTACTGACTCCAGCTACGCAGTCGCTGGTGTTAGCTACTGACTCCAGCTACGCAGTCGCTGGTGTTAGCTCCTGACCCCAGCTACGCAGTCGCTGGTGTTAGGTACTGACTCCAGCTACGCAGTCGCTGGTGTTAGCTACTGACTCCAGCTACGCAGTCGCTGGTGTTAGCTACTTATCTAACTGTGCAGTCTCTGGTGTTAGCTACTGACTCCAGCTACGCAGTCGCTGGTGTTAGCTACTGACTCCAGCTACGCAGTCGCTGGTGTTAGCTACTTATCTAACTGTGCAGTCGCTGGTGTTAGCTACTGACTCCAGCTACGCAGTCGCTGGTGTTAGCTACTGACTCCAGCTACGCAGTCGCTGGTGTTAGCTACTTATCTAACTGTGCAGTCGCTGGTGTTAGCTACTGACTCCAGCTACGCAGTCGCTGGTGTTAGCTACTGACTCCAGCTACGCAGTCACTAAAGGTGTACCGGGGCCAAATTTGTGTGCATGGTGCTGCACTTGCGACTTGAACCCGATGGGCTTGCAATTTGAAAACATGGGGTTACACCTATAATCCAATATATAAAACTTACGCATTTGCTCAACATTTGCATTTGCTGACTCATCCATTTTTACAATATAAAACACAATTAGTTGTGTAGTTTAAGCTAGGTTGAATATATATGCTATAATGTTTGCTCCCAAGTTCCATTCACTAGAAGCACGGTTATGACATTATTTTCTGGCATTAAAGGGATAGTGCCACCTCCGGAGGATTTCTGAAAAGCAACTTAAATGAACGGTGGGGATCAATAATCGTGTATGCTCAAGCTCAAACTTGCTCCTGCAGCACCTAAAGCAGGGTAACGACATTTATTTATTTGGTATTGTTGACTCCAAAACGTTGGTCCCAGCTGTGCTCAGTACTAGATTCATGATGGCCGCTCTTATCCAGTTTGGCTGTGAAATTGGCGCCCGCCCAAAGCCGAAGCGTCCGAATCCGCCGAGACTTGACCTTGAAAGTCTATGTGTTATAAGGTATTGTTCACAAATCTCCTACGGCCCCAAAGTCAAGCCATAGCCATTATTGCTGTTTCATTGATGTTTTATTATTCAAGAGGCTAGGGTTGTTGAAAATATAATTAACTGTATACGCATTTGAATTTTAAAGTACACTGACGGAATGGTGTTGTTGAGTTTGCAATATTCAAAAGCAAATCATAGTCCGCAAAGAAGTGATTCTAAATAGTGATGAGGCGACTCCAATTTTACGCATGCGTGCCAATCATGAGTGGTGCAAATTTTGTCTTCTTCTCTAATGGGGGAGTTTCGGGAACCAAATTTTGCAGGTGAAATCGGACACGCTTAATCTACCGATACACACCAAAAACTCAATATTGGCCTGCGAGGTGGCAATATCCCTTTAAATCAAGGTTGTACCATACCACATTACCTTCTGCCACAACATAATATATATATATATATATATATATATATATATATATATATATATATATATATATATATATATATATATATATATATATATATATATATATATATATATATATATATATATATATATATATATTTGTTTTCACTTCATTCCAAATCTTCACTCAATAATGTAAGCGAGTCGAGGACCCCGGAATGAAATACACCGTCCTGCCTCGTCTGTCCCTCTGAGATAGCACAGCGTATGAATTATCTATCTTGGAGCAGCGGCGGGTCAGTGGAATTAATCACGGAACCGAATTAATTACCAGGCGACCCGTGGTCCTTCTCTGATCGCGTGGATGCCTCGTCGCGTGCCAGTGATGAGGAACTGCCGACACAGCTGCGTACTGTGTCGGCAGTTCCTCCCGACACAGTACGCAGCTAAGGCACCCACGCGCCATCTGTCTTGAGCTGAAGTATGCCCTGCTACCGCCCCGGACCCCTGCAGCTGCCATGTGCCACGCCCAGGTCTGGCCAGGAGGCTGCGCAGACATCCCCATGGCTCCCTCACAGCTGTGGAATATGTTCACCGCATATTTTTGTTTTGTTTTATTTATAATAAGTACAAATAAGGACGCTCAAACGAACCATGCAATAGAATGTCTTACTTCGCCTATAATTGGCTACCTATGTCCTTTAAACACCAGTTTTGTCATACATCTATGATTTACATGTCGTTTCCACTCTGTCCAAGTGGACACGTGCTTCAATGTCTCGTTACACTTTCCATGAGGTATGTATGTCCGTCATCTCCCCTCCCGCCCGGGCTGACCTCCACCATCTCCCCTCCTGTCCGGGCTGATCTCCACCATCTCCCCTCCTGTCCGGGCGGACCTCCACCATCTCTGTCTCGTTACACCGTCTATGATCTACGCCGGTCGTATCGGCTCCCGCCCAGGCGGACCTCCACCTTCTCTGTCTCGTTACACCGTCTATGATCTACACCGGTCGTATCGGCTCCCGCCCAGGCGGACCTCCACCATCTCTGTCTCGTTACACCGTCTATGATCTACGCCGGTCGTATCGGCTCCCGCCCAGGCGGACCTCCACCATCTCTGTCTCGTTACACCGTCTATGATCTACGCCGGTCGTATCGGCTCCCGCCCAGGCGGACCTCCACCTTCTCTGTCTCGTTACACCGTCTATGATCTACGCCGGTCGTATCGGCTCCCGCCCAGGCGGACCTCCACCTTCTCTGTCTCGTTACACCGTCTATGATCTACGCCGGTCGTATCGGCTCCCGCCCAAGCGGACCTCCACCATCACTGTCTCGTTACACCGTCTATGATCACGCCGGTCGTATCGGCTCCCGCCCAGGCGGACCTCCACCATCACTGTCTCGTTACACCGTCTATGATCTACGCCGGTCGTATCGGCTCCCGCCCGGGCGGACCTCCACCCTCTCTGTCTCGTTACACCGTGTATGATCTACGCCGGTCGTATCGGCTCCCGCCCAGGCGGACCTCCGCTGCGCCGACCACTGGGTGCGCCCCTGACACCCCGGGCGGACCTCCACTGCACTGACCACTGGGTGTGCCCCTGCCACCCCGGGCGGCTCCTCAGTGCACCGCGCTGCACCCATTCACACACGGACACCTCCGGACTCCAGAGGTCAGGCCCGTCACGGTCACTCCCCACTCTCTCCCTCCGACTGCCTTCGGCAGTACGGCACCGCTCTTCCTCAGCTGGCAGATGCAGCTGACCCAGCTGACAGCGGGGACCCAGACCCAGCTGACAGCGGGGACCAGACCCAGCTGACAGCGGGGACCCAGACCCAGCTGACAGCGGGGACCCAGACCCTGCTGACAGCGGGGACCCAGACCCTGCTGACAGCGGGGACCCACCCAGACCCAGCTGACAGCGGGGTCTATACCGTGCAGGCGGGAGTTTGAAAGATGCGTTGCGAAATACAATAACACGATAGTGGTGATTTATCATTAAGGGGGATTATTTAGCGAGCTCAGTTAAATGCAACAATGGCGAAATACTGATATGCATCAGAGTAATTGATGAATATATATAACATGCTAAATGATAATTAAATATTGGATAGTTCTTTGCTGTTCTCCGAGGATCATCAACGGCTTTATACATAACATAAGCTAACTAAGAGCTGGCATTGATTGACTCAGACACGAGTACAAGCCACCTTACTCAAGGTCGGTGTATTTACTCTGTGACATTGACTGATTGACCAGCTCGTCTTGGTCGCTGTCCGGATCGTGATTACCAGCTCGTCTTGGTCGCTGTCCGGATCGTGATTGTCTTGGTCGCTGTCCGGATCGTGATTACCAGCTCGTCTTGGTCGCTGTCGGGATCGTGATTGACCAGCTCGTCTTGGTCGCTGTCCGGATCGTGATTGACCAGCTCGTCTTGGTCGCTGTCCGGATCGTGATTGACCAGCTCGTCTTGGTCGCTGTCCGGATCGTGATTGACCAGCTCGTCTTGGTCGCTGTCCGGATCGTGATTGACCAGCTCGTCTTGGTCGCTGTCCGGATCGTGATTACCAGCTCGTCTTGGTCGCTGTCCGGATCGTGATTGACCAGCCCGTCTTGGTCGCTGTCCGGATCGTGATTGACCAGCTCGTCTTGGTCGCTGTCTGGATCGTGACTGACCAGCTCGTCTTGGTCGCTGTCCGGATCGTGATTGACCAGCTCGTCTTGGTCGCTGTCCGGATCGTGATTACCAGCCCGTCTTGGTCGCTGTCCGGATCGTGATTGACCAGCTCGTCTTGGTCGCTGTCCGGATCGTGATTGACCAGCTCGTCTTGGTCGCTGTCCGGATCGTGATTACCAGCTCGTCTTGGTCGCTGTCCGGATCGTGATTGACCAGCTCGTCTTGGTCGCTGTCCGGATCGTGATTGACCAGCCCGTCTTGGTCGCTGTCCGGATCGTGATTGACCAGCTCGTCTTGGTCGCTGTCCGGATCGTGAGTACCAGCTCGTCTTGGTCGCTGTCCGGATCGTGATTACCAGCCCGTCTTGGTCGCTGTCCGGATCGTGATTACCAGCTCGTCTTGGTCGCTGTCCGGATCGTGATTGACCAGCTCGTCTTGGTCGCTGTCCGGATCGTGATTGACCAGCTCGTCTTGGTCGCTGTCCGGATCGTGATTACCAGCCCGTCTTGGTCGCTGTCCGGATCGTGATTACCAGCTCGTCTTGGTCGCTGTCCGGATCGTGATTACCAGCCCGTCTTGGTCGCTGTCCGGATCGTGAGTACCAGCTCGTCTTGGTCGCTGTCCGGATCGTGATTGACCAGCTCGTCTTGGTCGCTGTCCGGATCGTGATTACCAGCTCGTCTTGGTCGCTGTCCGGATCGTGATTGACCAGCTCGTCTTGGTCGCTGTCCGGATCGTGATTACCAGCTCGTCTTGGTCGCTGTCCGGATCGTGATTGACCAGCTCGTCTTGGTCGCTGTCCGGATCGTGATTACCAGCCCGTCTTGGTCGCTGTCCGGATCGTGATTGACCAGCTCGTCTTGGTCGCTGTCCGGATCGTGATTACCAGCTCGTCTTGGTCGCTGTCCGGATCGTGATTGACCAGCTCGTCTTGGTCGCTGTCCGGATCGTGATAACCAGCCCGTCTTGGTCGCTGTCTGGATCATGATTACCAGCCCAGCCCGTCTTGGTCGCTGTCCGGATCGTGATTACCAGCTCGTCTTGGTCGCTGTCCGGATCGTGATTGACCAGCTCGTCTTGGTCGCTGTCCGGATCGTGATTACCAGCTCGTCTTGGTCGCTGTCCGGATCATGATTACCAGCTCGTCTTGGTCGCTGTCCGGATCGTGATTGACCAGCTCATCTTGGTCGCTGTCCGGATCGTGATTGACCAGCCCGTCTTGGTCGCTGTCCGGATCGTGATTGACCAGCTCGTCTTGGTCGCTGTCCGGATCGTGATTGACCAGCTCGTCTTGGTCGCTGTCCGGATCGTGATTGACCAGCTCGTCTTGGTCGCTGTCCGGATCGTGATTGACCAGCTCGTCTTGGTCGCTGTCCGGATCGTGATTACCAGCTCGTCTTGGTCGCTGTCCGGATCGTGATTGACCAGCTCGTCTTGGTCGCTGTCCGGATCGTGATTACCAGCTCGTCTTGGTCGCTGTCCGGATCGTGATTGACCAGCTCGTCTTGGTCGCTGTCCGGATCGTGATTACCAGTCTTGGTCGCTGTCCGGATCGTGATTGACCAGCTCGTCTTGGTCGCTGTCCGGATCGTGATTGACCAGCTCGTCTTGGTCGCTGTCCGGATCGTAATTGACCAGCTCGTCTTGGTCGCTGTCCGGATCGTGATTGATCAGCTCGTCTTGGTCGCTGTCCGGATCGTGATTGACCAGCTCGTCTTGGTCGCTGTCCGGATCGTGATTACCAGCTCGTCTTGGTCGCTGTCGGGATCGTGATTGACCAGCTCGTCTTGGTCGCTGTCCGGATCGTGATTACCAGCTCGTCTTGGTCGCTGTCCGGATCGTGACTGACCAGCTCGTCTTGGTCGCTGTCCGGATCGTGATTACCAGCCCGTCTTGGTCGCTGTCCGGATCGTGATTGACCAGCTCGTCTTGGTCGCTGTCCGGATCGTGATTGACCAGCTCGTCTTGGTCGCTGTCCGGATCGTGATTGACCAGCCCGTCTTGGTCGCTGTCTGGATCGTGATTACCAGCCCGTCTTGGTCGCTGTCCGGATCGTGATTGACCAGCTCGTCTTGGTCGCTGTCCGGATCGTGATTACCAGCTCGTCTTGGTCGCTGTCCGGATCGTGATTGACCAGCTCGTCTTGGTCGCTGTCCGGATCGTGATTGTTCAGCTCGTCTTGGTCGCTGTCCGGATCGTGATTACCAGCTCGTCTTGGCCGCTGTCCGGATCGTGATTGATCAGCTCGTCTTGGTCGCTGTCCGGATCGTGATTACCAGCTCGTCTTGGTCGCTGTCGGGATCGTGATTGACCAGCTCGTCTTGGTCGCTGTCCGGATCGTGATTACCAGCTCGTCTTGGTCGCTGTCCGGATCGTGAGTACCAGCTCGTCTTGGTCGCTGTCCGGATCGTGATTGACCAGCTCGTCTTGGTCGCTGTCCGGATCGTGATTACCAGCCCGTCTTGGTCGCTGTCCGGATCGTGACTGACCAGCTCGTCTTGGTCGCTGTCCGGATCGTGATTACCAGCTCGTCTTGGTCGCTGTCCGGATCGTGATTACCAGCCCGTCTTGGTCGCTGTCCGGATCGTGATTACCAGCTCGTCTTGGTCGCTGTCCGGATCGTGATTGACCAGCTCGTCTTGGTCGCTGTCCGGATCGTGATTGACCAGCTCGTCTTGGTCGCTGTCCGGATCGTGATTGACCAGCTCGTCTTGGTCGCTGTCCGGATCGTGATTGACCAGCTCGTCTTGGTCGCTGTCCGGATCGTGATTACCAGCCCGTCTTGGTCGCTGTCCGGATCGTGATTGTCTTGGTCGCTGTCCGGATCGTGATTGACCAGCTCGTCTTGGTCGCTGTCCGGATCGTGACTGACCAGCTCGTCTTGGTCGCTGTCCGGATCGTGATTGATCAGCTCGTCTTGGTCGCTGTCCGGATCGTGATTGTCTTGGTCGCTGTCCGGATCGTGATTGACCAGCTCGTCTTGGTCGCTGTCCGGATCGTGACTGACCAGCTCTTCTTGGTCGCTGTCCGGATCGTGATTACCAGCTCGTCTTGGTCGCTGTCCGGATCGTGATTACCAGCCCGTCTTGGTCGCTGTCCGGATCGTGATTGACCAGCCCGTCTTGGTCGCTGTCCGGATGCATGCAAATCGTCAAGCGGGCTGATTTATCCTAGGCGACATCAAACGACATCTGATTTATCCTAGGCGCTACATCAAATAACGCAGTTCGATGGTTGTTGGCTGACACCCGTTCACGGTCGGGTGAGCCATCACTGCTGTATGATGACTAATGCCCGGAGTCGGGGATGACTGGTTTGAAAACAAACACCCGGTCTGGTGACATCACCACTTCAGGCTTCAGATACGCAGTCAGCCCATTGTTGTATAGCGACCTGTGTTGCATTGCGACCTCAGTTTGAATGGGATCACAATCGTGTGAGACAGTGTCAGCTGCGTGGTGTCTGCGGTCTGCCCTCAGATAATACACGGAGGACATCTGCACGTCCGATTTGACCCGGCGATGACGAGAGACGGCGAGTGTCGCGTGCTGTTTGCGTTCACGGTCGGGTGAGCCATCACTGCTGTATATCGTGCCAGCCTGGACACAGACACGGCGCCCGGTGGACAGACAATAGAATGGTCGTCTCGTGTGACACGGACAACATCCTGGTGTCACCCTGCACCCCACTGCCACCCGACACCGCGCGCCGGCACCGCGCCAAGGTCACGGGACGTGCAAGGCCGCCGCCACCCACCACCGCTCCTATCTCCGGCCCCATCCAATCACGATCCGCCCTCTTCCGCCTGGCGCTGCGGACCTCAGGCGGACATGCCAGACGACTCCTCTGTCCCCCCCCCCGCGTGGTGCGGGGGAGGCTCCGGCGAGACAGCATCTCGGTAGTGGCGGTGCCCTCCTCCGGAATGTCGGGATATGTATCAGTGACTGAACGGGAGGTCAACGGCCCGGGCAAATAGTCCGAGTCTGTCCAGACAACAGCATCAAACAGACACAGTCTCTTCCGCCCTCATCGGACGCACCTCCAGTCAGTCATCGGACGCACCTCCAGGGCGGCAAGTTCGCTTACTTGGAATTATATCTCACCCGAGATCAAAACATTGTCAAAGATCCAAGTAATATCTGACAGCCATTCATCAAAAAGTGCCCCAGTTCAAAGATGAGAAATATCTACACAGCATGATAATCAGATTCTTCCAGAGCGTGTTCAGCGTAGCCAAGTGAAGTTAATGACGTTTCTGACGGTGAACGCGTTAGTCAGAAAAGAGATTCAATTTTGAAAGTTTCGTCAACGGGACCCGGGCATGGGTCATGAGCGGGTGTTCCATTCATTCTCCACAGCGACTAATAACACATAAATCTAACGCACCGAAAACTTGGGCTGAACGCCTTTCTTAATCATTTCCATCGTGCACTGAAGGTTTGCGCATCAGCATGATTAAGAACAGGCCAAACTGAAAGCAAGTACAGCATATGATGTGACTAACCATAGGCGTAGGAACAGGGGGGGGGGGGGGGGGGTAAGAAGGGCCATGTCCCTTCACTTTTCGGTCATTTGTGTGGCTAAAATCTTTATTTTTGCTTGGTGATAAAAAAAAAATGTTGATGGCAAAAGGTTCGCCAAGACGAGAACAGCCCAAATCTGCAAAGAAATCTTCCACAGGGGCGTTGAGGTTCTCTCAAAACGAGATCACAGTTCCACTGCCCCCCCCCCCCCCCACACACACACACTTTTCGTGACGTCCCTGGCTGTAACTGCATATGTGTGTGGGCATGTATGCGACAGAGAGCTGTATGCAGTTGCAGTTGCACGTCATTCAGCGAGCCACACACGTGATTAGTGATATACGTTAAGGCCCTCACATCATACTCACATCATTTATCTGACGGCCTCTGACGCTGAGCGCCATGAGCCGCCCGCCCCCGTGATAATAGCCGGCGGTTTGGCGTACCATCTCGACGTGAAACAGTCCAATAATTTAGGTCAAGTGCCTGCTGGGCCTCTGCCGACAACAGTGACGGGAGACAGGCGTGTATTATCGTCTGCTCCACTGCTCTGTTCTCCCACGGCCGGGCTGCCTGGCACCTGCAGCGGGTCAGAGCGGTCACCACGGGAGACACAGGGCGGGTCAGAGCGGTCGGCACGGGAGACACAGGCGGGTCACCGGTCATCGTCCCCGCGCACACGCACATCGGCCCCCACGCGCCTCGGCGTTATCGTCGCCGGCGCGCCGCTATTGTGGACGGTGCGCGCCGCCTTGACCGCGCCATATATGGACTGACGAGGGCCGTGTGTTGACCTCGGACGTGTCGAGCCGGGGTCACGCAGGAGCGCCCCCTCCCTCCCCGTCTCCGCCGCCGCCTCTCAGCTCTGACCGACGCGGCCACCGCCGACCGAGCCGCTTATGGGCATGGTGGCGTCACAAGGGCGGTGCCCGACGCAGGTCCTCTGAGGACACCACAGGTCCTCTGAGGACACCACAGGTCCTCTGAGGACACCACAGGTCCTCTGAGGACACCACAGGTCCTCTGATGAGGACACCGCTCACACCTGCACGCCATAGCAGCGTCTGGTGGCTGACCCAGCTCACAATTGAGAGGATTCCGAACTGAGCGAGACCATCGGCCATAGCAGCGTCTGATGACTGACCCAGCTCACAATTGAGAGGATTTCGAACTGAGCGAGACCATCGGCCATAGCAGCGTCTGATGACTGACCCAGCTCACAATTGAGAGGATTCCGAACTGAGCGAGACCATCGGCCATAGCAGCGTCTGATGACTGACCCAGCTCACAATTGAGAGGATTCCGAACTGAGCGAGACCATCGGCCATAGCAGCGTCTGATGACTGACCCAGCTCACAATTGAGAGGATTTCGAACTGAGCGAGACCATCGGCCATAGCAGCGTCTGATGACTGACCCAGCTCACAATTGAGAGGATTTCGAACTGAGCGAGACCATCGGCCATAGCAGCGTCTGGTGGCTGACCCAGCTCACAATTGAGAGGATTTCGAACTGAGCGAGACCATCGGCCATAGCAGCGTCTGGTGGCTGACCCAGCTCACAATTGAGAGGATTTCGAACTGAGCGAGACCATCGGCCATAGCAGCGTATGGTGGCTGACCCAGCTCACAATTGAGAGGATTTCGAACTGAGCGAGACCATCGGCCATAGCAGCGTCTGATGACTGACCCAGCTCACAATTGAGAGGATTTCGAACTGAGCGAGACCATCGGCCATAGCAGCGTATGGTGGCTGACCCAGCTCACAATTGAGAGGATTTCGAACTGAGCGAGACCATCGGCCATAGCAGCGTCTGATGACTGACCCAGCTCACAATTGAGAGGATTCCGAACTGAGCGAGACCATCGGCCATAGCAGCGTCTGATGACTGACCCAGCTCACAATTGAGAGGATTTCGAACTGAGCGAGACCATCGGCCATAGCAGCGTCTGATGACTGACCCAGCTCACAATTGAGAGGATTCCGAACTGAGCGAGACCATCGGCCATAGCAGCGTCTGATGACTGACCCAGCTCACAATTGAGAGGATTCCGAACTGAGCGAGACCATCGGCCATAGCAGCGTCTGATGACTGACACAGCTCACAATTGAGAGGATTTCGAACTGAGCGAGACCATCGGCCATAGCAGCGTATGGTGACTGACCCAGCTCACAATTGAGAGGATTCCGAACTGAGCGAGACCATCGGCCATAGTAGCGTATGGTGGCTGACCCAGCTCACAATTGAGAGGATTTCGAACTGAGCGAGACCATCGGCCATAGCAGCGTATGGTGGCTGACCCAGCTCACAATTGAGAGGATTTCGAACTGAGCGAGACCATCGGCCATAGCAGCGTCTGATGACTGACCCAGCTCACCATTGAGAGGATTTCGAACTGAGCGAGACCATCGGCCATAGCAGCGTATGGTGGCTGACACAGCTCACCATTGAGAGGATTTCGAACTGAGCGAGACCATCGGCCATAGCAGCGTATGGTGGCTGACACAGCTCACCATTGAGAGGATTTCGAACTGAGCGAGACCATCGGCCATAGCAGCGTCTGATGACTGACCCAGCTCACCATTGAGAGGATTTCGAACTGAGCGAGACCATCGGCCATAGCAGCGTATGGTGGCTGACCCAGCTCACAATTGAGAGGATTTCGAACTGAGCGAGACCATCGGCCATAGCAGCGTCTGATGACTGACCCAGCTCACCATTGAGAGGATTTCGAACTGAGCGAGACCATCGGCCATAGCAGCGTATGGTGGCTGACACAGCTCACCATTGAGAGGATTTCGAACTGAGCGAGACCATCGGCCATAGCAGCGTATGGTGGCTGACACAGCTCACCATTGAGAGGATTTCGAACTGAGCGAAACCATCGGCCATAGCAGCGTATGGTGGCTGACACAGCTCACCATTGAGAGGATTTCGAACTGAGCGAGACCATCGGCCATAGCAGCGTATGGTGGCTGACACAGCTCACCATTGAGAGGATTTCGAACTGAGCGAGACCATCGGCCATAGCAGCGTATGGTGGCTGACACAGCTCACCATTGAGAGGATTTCGAACTGAGCGAGACCATCGGCCATAGCAGCGTATGGTGGCTGACACAGCTCACCATTGAGAGGATTTCGAACTGAGCGAGACCATCGGCCATAGCAGCGTATGGTGGCTGACCCAGCTCACAATTGAGAGGATTTCGAACTGAGCGAGACCATCGGCCATAGTAGCGTATGGTGGCTGACCCAGCTCACAATTGAGAGGATTTCGAACTGAGCGAGACCATCGGCCATAGCAGCGTCTGATGACTGACCCAGCTCACCATTGAGAGGATTTCGAACTGAGCGAGACCATCGGCCATAGCAGCGTATGGTGGCTGACACAGCTCACAATTGAGAGGATTTCGAACTGAGCGAGACCATCGGCCATAGTAGCGTATGGTGGCTGACCCAGCTCACAATTGAGAGGATTTCGAACTGAGCGAGACCATCGGCCATAGCAGCGTCTGATGACTGGCCCAGCTCACCATTGAGAGGATTTCGAACTGAGCGAGACCATCGGCCATAGCAGCGTATGGTGGCTGACACAGCTCACCATTGAGAGGATTTCGAACTGAGCGAGACCATCGGCCATAGCAGCGTATGGTGGCTGACACAGCTCACCATTGAGAGGATTTCGAACTGAGCGAGACCATCGGCCATAGCAGCGTATGGTGGCTGACACAGCTCACCATTGAGAGGATTTCGAACTGAGCGAGACCATCGGCCATAGCAGCGTATGGTGGCTGACACAGCTCACCATTGAGAGGATTTCGAACTGAGCGAGACCATCGGCCATAGCAGCGTATGGTGGCTGACACAGCTCACCATTGAGAGGATTTCGAACTGAGCGAGACCATCGGCCATAGCAGCGTATGGTGGCTGACACAGCTCACCATTGAGAGGATTTCGAACTGAGCGAGACCATCGGCCATAGCAGCGTATGGTGGCTGACCCAGCTCACAATTGAGAGGATTTCGAACTGAGCGAGACCATCGGCCATAGTAGCGTATGGTGGCTGACCCAGCTCACAATTGAGAGGATTTCGAACTGAGCGAGACCATCGGCCATAGCAGCGTATGGTGGCTGACCCAGCTCACAATTGAGAGGATTTCGAACTGAGCGAGACCATCGGCCATAGCAGCGTATGGTGGCTGACCCAGCTCACAATTGAGAGGATTTCGAACTGAGCGAGACCATCGGCCATAGTAGCGTATGGTGGCTGACCCAGCTCACAATTGAGAGGATTTCGAACTGAGCGAGACCATCGGCCATAGCAGCGTCTGATGACTGACCCAGCTCACAATTGAGAGGATTTCGAACTGAGCGAGACCATCGGCCATAGCAGCGTATGGTGGCTGACCCAGCTCACAATTGAGAGGATTTCGAACTGAGCGAGACCATCGGCCATAGCAGCGTCTGATGACTGACCCAGCTCACCATTGAGAGGATTTCGAACTGAGCGAGACCATCGGCCATAGCAGCGTATGGTGGCTGACCCAGCTCACAATTGAGAGGATTCCGAACTGAGCGAGACCATCGGCCATAGCAGCGTCTGGTGGCTGACCCAGCTCACAATTGAGAGGATTCCGAACTGAGCGAGACCATCGGCCATAGCAGCGTCTGATGACTGACCCAGCTCACAATTGAGAGGATTCCGAACTGAGCGAGACCATCGGCCATAGCAGCGTATGGTGGCTGACCCAGCTCACAATTGAGAGGATTTCGAACTGAGCGAGACCATCGGCCATAGCAGCGTCTGATGACTGACACAGCTCACAATTGAGAGGATTTCGAACTGAGCGAGACCATCGGCCATAGTAGCGTATGGTGGCTGACCCAGCTCACAATTGAGAGGATTTCGAACTGAGCGAGACCATCGGCCATAGCAGCGTATGATGACTGACACAGCTCACAATTGAGAGGATTCCGAACTGAGCGAGACTATCGGCCATAGCAGCTGACCCACGCTACCGGCGATAGTGTTAAACATTAAAGGGAACAATATCACCACATCCTATTGTATGCTTGATGTTTTGAAGCACGCTCTACTTGGTATGCATTTATAAATAAAACAAGGCATTGGCACAGTAAGCCTTCTCCGCTTCCAACATTCTGATTCTGAGTCGTGAAATCTCGTGATGCTGAGGTGATTAATGGTGCCGATGCAGCATTAATCACCTCACCTCAGCAGCATGATCGTGTGATGCTGAGGTGGTTAATGCTGCTGATGCATCATTAATCACCTCACCTCAGCAGCATGATCGTGTGATGCTGAGGTGATTAATGCTGCTGAGGCATCATTAATCACCTCACCTCAGCAGCATGATCGTGTGATGCTGAGGTGATTAATGATGCCGATGCATCACTAATCACCTCACCTCAGCAGCATGATCGTGTGATGCTGAGGTGGTTAATGATGCTGAGGCATCATTAATCACCTCACCTCAGCAGCATGATCGTGTGATGCTGAGGTGATTAATGCTGCTGATGCAGCATTAATCACCTCACCTCAGCAGCATGATCGTGTGATGCTGAGGTGGTTAATGAGGCTGATGTATCATTAATCACCTCACCTCAGCAGCATGATCGTGTGATGCTGAGGTGGTTAATGCTGCTGAGGCATCATTAATCACCTCACCTCAGCAGCATGATCGTGTGATGCTGAGGTGATTAATGCTGCTGATGCATCATTAATCACCTCACCTCAGCAGCATGATCGTGTGATGCTGAGGTGGTTAATGATGCTGATACAGCATTAATCACCTCACCTCAGCAGCATGATCGTGTGATGCTGAGGTGATTAATGATGCTGAGGCAGCATTAATCACCTCACCTCAGCAGCATGATCGTGTGATGCTGAGGTGATTAATGCTGCCGATGCATCATTAATCACCTCACCTCAGCAGCATGATCGTGTGATGCTGAGGTGGTTAATGATGCCGATGCAGCATTAATCACCTCACCTCAGCAGCATGATCGTGTGATGCTGAGGTGATTAATGCTGCTGATGCAGCATTAATCACCTCACCTCAGCAGCATGATCGTGTGATGCTGAGGTGATTAATGATGCCGATGCAGCATTAATCACCTCACCTCAGCAGCATGATCGTGTGATGCTGAGGTGATTAATGCTGCTGATGCAGCATTAATCACCTCACCTCAGCAGCATGATCGTGTGATGCTGAGGTGATTAATGCTGCTGAGGCATCATTAATCACCTCACCTCAGCAGCATGATCGTGTGATGCTGAGGTGATTAATGGTGCCGATGCAGCATTAATCACCTCACCTCAGCAGCATGATCGTGTGATGCTGAGGTGATTAATGGTGCTGATGCAGCATTAATCACCTCACCTCAGCAGCATGATCGTGTGATGCTGAGGTGATTAATGCTGCTGAGGCATCATTAATCACCTCACCTCAGCAGCATGATCGTGTGATGCTGAGGTGATTAATGATGCCGATGCAGCATTAATCACCTCACCTCAGCAGCATGATCGTGTGATGCTGAGGTGATTAATGCTGCTGAGGCATCATTAATCACCTCACCTCAGCAGCATGATCGTGTGATGCTGAGGTGATTAATGCTGCTGAGGCATCATTAATCACCTCACCTCAGCAGCATGATCGTGTGATGCTGAGGTGATTAATGATGCCGATGCAGCATTAATCACCTCACCTCAGCAGCATGATCGTGTGATGCTGAGGTGATTAATGCTGCTGAGGCATCATTAATCACCTCACCTCAGCAGCATGATCGTGTGATGCTGAGGTGATTAATGCTGCTGAGGCATCATTAATCACCTCACCTCAGCAGCATGATCGTGTGATGCTGAGGTGATTAATGCTGCTGAGGCATCATTAATCACCTCACCTCAGCAGCATGATCGTGTGATGCTGAGGTGATTAATGATGCCGATGCAGCATTAATCACCTCACCTCAGCAGCATGATCGTGTGATGCTGAGGTGATTAATGCTGCTGAGGCATCATTAATCACCTCACCTCAGCAGCATGATCGTGTGATGCTGAGGTGATTAATGCTGCTGAGGCATCATTAATCACCTCACCTCAGCAGCATGATCGTGTGATGCTGAGGTGATTAATGAGGCTGAGGCAGCATTAATCACCTCACCTCAGCAGCATCACTGTGCTTGGCTGTGCTTGGCATGACTGACACCTCACCTCAGCAGCATCACTGTGCTGAATGTTGAAATGTCAAATCTACTAAATGTGTTTTTAGGATAATCAGCAACAGGACTGAACAAATAATCCTAATGCAATAATCCTTGTCCTAATTCATCCTCATGGAAAACAACACCTGTCTATTCTGTCACCTGTCTATATATGTTTTTGCACCCAAACAGCATCTTTATAACTAATATAACTGACACTGGAATATCTCTGGATTGGAATAGATAAAACTCAAACTTGTTTCAATGACTAATTTCGGCTGTTAAACGTACCCAATGCCCTCGCTGTTCCACCCCAACCCCTCTCAGCAGTCTCGGCTGCCCATCCATGGCTTATGCCGCCATCTCTGACGCCGCTGACCTGGGGTGACCCGAGGTCGGCTCGCACCCCGCCCCTCCGTTCACTTTCACTGGTGCGCGGCGCGCGAGGCGCAGCAGCTTTGAGTGGCTCACAGTCACTGCCGGGTACCGGTGTACGGGTACCGGGCCTTTCGCCCTGCAGCTTTCCGTATTAACACAAATGAAGGTTCTCATTTTCCGTTCAAACTGCACTGCCTGGAACCGAAATTCTCTGATTTTTTTTAATCTGGCATTGATTTTCCCCGTTAATTTTGGCTAGCATATGAGAAACGCGACCAAAACTGAAGTTTGTGGACGGAAGCGCCAGGATCACCCGTTGCAGGCGAAATACATGCACAAAATTTGGCTGGTTGTACGTTCATTTTTCTTGACTTATTTCAACAAAACCACTTTTTTCACTTTTCATTTGATTTAATTTAATTTTGCAAATCTTAACGAACCAAGCTAAATCTCCTGAGTCTTGCATACAGCTCTGCTTTAAAATGAGGATCAACCTTAACATGTAGATGCAAGTTTATATAAAGTTTGACGGCGAGTGACGCTTCGAGACACATACCAGCATAGTCGCCAGAATGTTCTGATGTTGTCCCAACCCGGAAACCGCGCCCCTACTCGCCCTTTTTATTGCTGCAGCCAATTTTCTGGAAATTTGAAATTTTGAAATTTTGAAAATTGGAAATGAAAAAAAAAAATCTGAAAATTTGAGAGGGCCGTCTTTTGATGACAATCGTAATGTCTTCAAATGTTATTTTAGGCCTCATATGTTAATTACGGCACGTCAGGACCATATAAATCAACGAACAAAGCAAAATGTTAAGCGACATCAAATGGCTCCTAAGTGACATGTCATGACCTTGGCCGGTGACCTGATGATTCTCATGACTGGCTATCAACAGCCGAATCTGACCATCATGACCATCCTCAGTCCAAACTGACGCAAATAAAACGGCTGCAGCGCGAACACACCTTACGGCGCTCATACTACCGTGCAGACCTTGCATTATGACGTCATTACTCTGTGACCTGACCTGACCTTAAACTGTTTTTTCTTTCAAACTGTGCGCAAAATGTGCGCCGCAGCTAGTTCAGCTGGTATGCCTCAGCTGGTTGCACTGCGGTTGACGGTCGGTGTGACCGTCATTAATTAATTCCGGCTAATCGGCAAAAGGCCCCACTGTGCGGTGGCCGGCGGCGGGCACCGCGCCGGCGCGGCGGCAAGCGGCGGGCGGCGGGCGGCGGGCGGTGGGCGGCGGGTGGCAGGCGGCAGGCGGCAGGCGGCGGGCGGCGGGGACCCAGAGTACTTATATAAATGCGGGGACCGGCGGCGGAGGATGGCGGCGGCAGGCGGCGAGGGAATGCCGAACCTGCATGTCGCAACGTCGGCGCAGGCAGCGGCGGCAACAACAAGCTGTTGGAATGACAAACGACTGCCTGGGGCCTGCCTCGTGGACGGACAGGGGCCGGGCGGGCACGACAGACGGCCTCCCGTGAATTCTGGGACACCGTACAATGTACCAGGTAAACACCGCTTACTGTGTCTGTACCTATAGTGCCTACCGACACTGCGCGGCGACGAAAATGCTTGAATGACGCAGCGCGGGAAAGACAGTTTGTCAGTTTAATGGTGGCAATGGTACACAAGGAAGACCTTCTAAAGATGGCATCAACTGTGACAGCGAAGGACATGCGCTGGGACATGCGCATGAATGCACCCGACACCAAATAACCCCACACCAAATGTCATTCCAGTATCAGTAAGTATGTTGACGCGAGAACGCGTTGCAAGTGAGAGTGACGGGCCTCTCAGTATGGGCCGTGCGGCTACGCAGAGTTCAGTGGCTCTGGATCCAGTGACGTCAGACGGTGGCACGGTCCCGCCGGGCCGCTTTTTGTCCCCCGCCGGCGGCGGTATCACGACATCTGTGGGCTGACGTCACGATGGTATCACGTCATCTGTGTGCTGGCCTCACGATGATGCATCCGCCCGTGAGCGGTGACTGATTCGCTCGTCAGAGGTGACTCGAGTCGCTCGTCAGAGGTGACTCGAGTCATTAATTCGAGTCGCCGACGTCCTGAGAGGCCACACGCAGTGCCCGCCGGCCCGGAGGCCGCTCACAGCCCGCCCCACACGAGCCTGTAGCGCGCTCTGGGAGGTCCCTGGGAGGTCCAGAGATCTGAATGAGAGGCCGGGCACTGGCAGGTCGCACCCCGTCCTCCGCCCAGCCGAAATAGCTCACTGTCACCTCAGCCAGAGCAATGTTTTGGAGAAACGGAATGCTTCTCTCACGAGTCCATGCGCCCTGATCTAGGATGATCGCTTCTGGAATTGCGCTTTCAGAATTGAGACTGGACAGTTGGGAAAAGCAGCGGACCCGCCCGGTCCATCTGGGCTGAGGAGGCAGGGAAGGTCGGAAATAACACCAGAGGACGGCCCCCTGGCCCGTGGCCCGTTAGACCTCAGCGCGTGTGTAGAGGCGGGGATGGCGGCAGCGGGAGATTGCCTTCCAGGTCCGCCAGGCTGTGCCAGCACCTCAGACCTCCGTCGTGCTGGCCGGGGTGCCGTTTACCAGAGCCGCCCTGTTGCGTTACTGGTCGGACTATATTGCCTGATTAATCGCCGCATCAAACATCTGACGCCATTAATGTCGCAACCTATCACGATCCGGCAGCTAATGGGCGGCGAATAACCATGAGTTCGTCAAGGTCATGTAAGGTCATACACTGATATTGGGCCGGCACAAAAACGAAGTCACCCTGAATCCTGATCAATCAAATATATAACTTAGGTACAAAACGATCTGTGTAAACCAAAAATATACCAATTTATCAATCGCTGCTCTTTATTTTTTTTTGCAATAAAAGGAATAACAGTGAGTGTTTATTTGCGTTCAACTGTGAATGACTCAGTTATAAATTATTTGAGTCAGAGTTGGGTCAGAGTTGACAAACAGGAGCATACCCACGAGTAAGAGCTGAGTCAGAGCAAAGCAAATTTAAGTTAGAGGTGAGTTGGAGCGAAGAAAATTTAAGTCGGAGGTGAGTCGGAGCAAATACAATTTGAGCCAGAGATAAGTCGGACCAATTACAATTTTAAATAGACGGGAATGTTTCCACGACTATGCCAAAATGTGTTATAGTCGGGCCGGACGGTGTGTTATAGTCGGGCCGGACGGTGTGTTATAGTCGGGCCGGACGGTGTGTTATAGTCGGACCGGACGGTGTGTTATAGTCGGACCGGACGGTGTGTTATAGTCGGACCGGACGGTGTGTTATGGTGTGTTATAGTCGGACCGGACGGTGTGTTATAGTCGGACCGGACGGTGTGTTATAGTCGGACCGGACGGTGTGTTATAGTCGGGCCGGACGGTGTGTTATAGTCGGGCCGGACGGTGTGTTATAGTCGGACCGGACGGTGTGTTATAGTCGGACCGGACGGTGTGTTATAGTCGGACCGGACGGTGTGTTATGGTGTGTTATAGTCGGACCGGACGGTGTGTTATAGTCGGGCCGGACGGTGTGTTATAGTCGGGCCGGACGGTGTGTTATAGTCGGACCGGACGGTGTGTTATAGTCGGACCGGACGGTGTGTTATAGTCGGGCCGGACGGTGTGTTATAGTCGGGTCTGATGGTGTGTTATAGTCGGGCCGGACGGTGTGTTATAGTCGGGCCGGACGGTGTGTTATAGTCGGGCCGGACGGTGTGTTATAGTCGGACCGGACGGTGTGTTATAGTCGGACCGGACGGTGTGTTATAGTCGGACCGGACGGTGTGTTATAGTCGGACCGGACGGTGTGTTATAGTCGGGCCGGACGGTGTGTTATAGTCGGACCGGACGGTGTGTTATAGTCGGACCGGACGGTGTGTTATAGTCGGACCGGACGGTGTGTTATAGTCGGACCGGACGGTGTGTTATAGTCGGACCGGACGGTGTGTTATAGTCGGACCGGACCGTGTGTTATAGTCGGGCCGGACGGTGTGTTATATAGTCGGGCCGGACGGTGTGTTATAGTCGGGCCGGACGGTGTGTTATAGTCGGGTCTGATGGTGTGTTATAGTCGGGCCGGACGGTGTGTTATAGTCGGGCCGGACAGTGTGTTATATAGTCGGACCGGACGGTGTGTTATAGTCGGGCCGGACGGTGTGTTATAGTCGGGCCGGACGGTGTGTTATAGTCGGGCCGGACGGTGTGTTATATAGTCGGACCGGACGGTGTGTTATGGTGTGTTATAGTCGGGCCGGACGGTGTGTTATAGTCGGGTCTGATGGTGTGTTATAGTCGGACCGGACGGTGTGTTATAGTCGGGCCGGACGGTGTGTTATATAGTCGGACCGGACGGTGTGTTATAGTCGGACCGGACGGTGTGTTATAGTCGGGCCGGACGGTGTGTTATAGTCGGACCGGACGGTGTGTTATAGTCGGACCGGACGGTGTGTTATAGTCGGGCCGGACGGTGTGTTATAGTCGGACCGGACGGTGTGTTATAGTCGGGTCTGATGGTGTGTTATAGTCGGGCCGGACGGTGTGCTATAGTCGGACCGGACGGTGTGTTATAGTCGGACCGGACGGTGTGTTATAGTCGGACCGGACGGTGTGTTATAGTCGGACCGGACGGTGTGTTATAGTCGGACCGGACGGTGTGTTATAGTCGGACCGGACGGTGTGTTATAGTCGGACCGGACGGTGTGTTATAGTCGGGCCGGACGGTGTGTTATATAGTCGGGCCGGACGGTGTGTTATAGTCGGACCGGACGGTGTGTTATAGTCGGACCGGACGGTGTGTTATAGTCGGGCCGGACGGTGTGTTATAGTCGGGCCGGACGGTGTGTTATAGTCGGACCGGACGGTGTGTTATAGTCGGACCGGACGGTGTGTTATAGTCGGGTCTGATGGTGTGTTATAGTCGGACCGGACGGTGTGTTATAGTCGGACCGGACGGTGTGTTATAGTCGGACCGGACGGTGTGTTATAGTCGGACCGGACGGTGTGTTATAGTCGGGCCGGACGGTGTGTTATATAGTCGGGCCGGACGGTGTGTTATAGTCGGACCGGACGGTGTGTTATAGTCGGACCGGACGGTGTGTTATAGTCGGGCCGGACGGTGTGTTATAGTCGGGCCGGACGGTGTGTTATAGTCGGACCGGACGGTGTGTTATAGTCGGACCGGACGGTGTGTTATAGTCGGGTCTGATGGTGTGTTATAGTCGGGCCGGACGGTGTGTTATAGTCGGGCCGGACGGTGTGTTATAGTCGGACCGGACGGTGTGTTATAGTCGGACCGGACGGTGTGTGATAGTCGGGCCGGACGGTGTGTTATAGTCGGGCCGGACGGTGTGTTATAGTCGGACCGGACGGTGTGTTATAGTCGGACCGGACGGTGTGTTATAGTCGGGCCGGACGGTGTGTTATAGTCGGGCCGGACGGTGTGTTATAGTCGGACCGGACGGTGTGTTATAGTCGGACCGGACGGTGTGTTATATAGTCGGGCCGGACGGTGTGTTATAGTCGGACCGGACGGTGTGTTATAGTCGGACCGGACGGTGTGTTATAGTCGGACCGGACGGTGTGTTATAGTCGGACCGGACGGTGTGTTATATAGTCGGGCCGGACGGTGTGTTATAGTTGGACCGGACGGTGTGTTATAGTCGGGTCTGATGGTGTGTTATAGTCGGGCCGGACGGTGTGTTATGGTGTGTTATAGTCGGGCCAGACGGTGTGTTATAGTCGGGCACCGACGGTGTGTTATATAGTCGGACCGGACGGTGTGTTATAGTCGGGCCGGACGGTGTGTTATAGTCGGGCCGGACGGTGTGTTATAGTCGGGCCGGACGGTGTGTTATAGTCGGGCCGGACGGTGTGTTATATAGTCGGGCCGGACGGTGTGTTATAGTTGGACCGGACGGTGTGTTATAGTCGGGTCTGATGGTGTGTTATAGTCGGGCCGGACGGTGTGTTATGGTGTGTTATAGTCGGGCCAGACGGTGTGTTATAGTCGGGCACCGACGGTGTGTTATATAGTCGGACCGGACGGTGTGTTATAGTCGGGCCGGACGGTGTGTTATAGTCGGGCCGGACGGTGTGTTATAGTCGGGCCGGACGGTGTGTTATAGTCGGGCCGGACGGTGTGTTATAGTCGGGCCGGACGGTGTGTTATGGTGTGTTATAGTCGGGTCTGATGGTGTGTTATAGTCGGGCCGGACGGTGTGTTATAGTCGGGCCGGACGGTGTGTTATAGTCGGGCCGGACGGTGTGTTATAGTCGGGCCGGACGGTGTGTTATAGTCGGGCCGGACGGTGTGTTATAGTCGGGCCGGACGGTGTGTTATAGTCGGGTCTGATGGTGTGTTATAGTCGGGCCGGACGGTGTGTTATAGTCGGGTCTGATGGTGTGTTATAGTCGGACCGGACGGTGTGTTATAGTCGGGTCTGATGGTGTGTTATAGTCGGACCGGACGGTGTGTTGTAGTCGGGCCGGACGGTGTGTTATGGTGTGTTATAGTCGGGCCAGACGGTGTGTTATAGTCGGGCACCGACGGTGTGTTATATAGTCGGACCGGACGGTGTGTTATAGTTGGACCGGACGGTGTGTTATAGTCGGGCCGGACGGTGTGTTATAGTCGGGCCGGACGGTGAGTTATGGTGTGTTATATTCGGGCCAGACGGTGTGTTATAGTCGGGCACCGACGGTGTGTTATATAGTCGGACCGGACGGTGTGTTATAGTTGGACCGGACGGTGTGTTATAGTCGGACCGGACGGTGTG
This sequence comes from Chirona hameri, assembly GCA_036785665.1. Classification (NCBI taxonomy): domain Eukaryota; kingdom Metazoa; phylum Arthropoda; class Thecostraca; order Balanomorpha; family Balanidae; genus Chirona; species Chirona hameri. The sequence goes on from JAXIVJ010003829.1 coordinate 35,306, forward strand.
TTATAGTCGGACCGGACGGTGTGTTATAGTCGGGCCGGACGGTGCGTTATGGTGTGTTATAGTCGGACCGGACGGTGTGTTATAGTCGGACCGGACGGTGTGTTATAGTCGGGTCTGATGGTGTGTTATAGTCGGACCGGACGGTGTGTTATAGTCGGACCGGACGGTGTGTTATAGTTGGACCGGACGGTGTGTTATAGTCGGACCGGACGGTGTGTTATAGTCGGACCGGGCGGTGTGTTATGGTGTGTTATAGTCGGACCGGACGGTGTGTTATAGTCGGACCGGACGGTGTGTTATAGTCGGGTCTGATGGTGTGTTATAGTCGGACCGGACGGTGTGTTATAGTCGGACCGGACGGTGTGTTATAGTCGGACCGGACGGTGTGTTATAGTCGGACCGGACGGTGTGTTATAGTCGGGCACCGACGGTGTGTTATATAGTCGGACCGGACGGTGTGTTATAGTCGGGCACCGACGGTGTGTTATATAGTCGGACCGGACGGTGTGTTATAGTCGGGCTGGACGGTGTATTATGGTGTGTTATAGTCGGACCGGACGGTGTGTTATAGTCGGGCACCGACGGTGTGTTATATAGTCGGACCGGACGGTGTGTTATAGTTGGACCGGACGGTGTGTTATAGTCGGACCGGACGGTGTGTTATAGTCGGACCGGACGGTGTGTTATGGTGTGTTATAGTCGGACCGGACGGTGTGTTATAGTCGGACCGGACGGTGTGTTATAGTCGGACCGGACGGTGTGTTATGGTGTGTTATAGTCGGACCGGACGGTGTGTTATAGTCGGACCGGACGGTGTGTTATAGTCGGACCGGACGGTGTGTTATAGTCGAGCCGGACGGTGTGTTATAGTCGGACCGGACGGTGTGTTATGGTGTGTTATAGTCGGACCGGACGGTGTGTTATAGTCGGACCGGACGGTGTGTTATAGTCGGACCGGACGGTGTGTTATAGTCGGGCCGGACGGTGTGTTATAGTCGGACCGGACGGTGTGTTATGGTGTGTTATAGTCGGACCGGACGGTGTGTTATAGTCGGACCGGACGGTGTGTTATAGTCGGACCGGACGGTGTGTTATAGTCGGACCGGACGGTGTGTTATGGTGTGTTATAGTCGGACCGGACGGTGTGTTATAGTCGGACCGGACGGTGTGTTATAGTCGGACCGGACGGTGTGTTATAGTCGGACCGGACGGTGTGTTATAGTCGGACCGGACGGTGTGTTATAGTCGGACCGGACGGTGTGTTATAGTCGGACCGGACGGTGTGTTATGGTGTGTTATAGTCGGACCGGACGGTGTGTTATAGTCGGACCGGACGGTGTGTTATAGTCGGACCGGACGGTGTGTTATAGTCGGACCGGACGGTGTGTTATAGTCGGACCGGACGGTGTGTTATAGTCGGACCGGACGGTGTGTTATAGTCGGGCCGGACGGTGTGTTATAGTCGGGCCGGACGGTGTGTTATAGTCGGGCCGGACGGTGTGTTATAGTCGGGCCGGACGGTGTGTTATAGTCGGACCGGACGGTGTGTTATAGTCGGACCGGACGGTGTGTTATAGTCGGACCGGACGGTGTGTCATAGTCGGGTCTGATGGTGTGTTATAGTCGGACCGGACGGTGTGTTATAGTCGGACCGGACGGTGTGTTATAGTCGGACCGGACGGTGTGTTATGGTGTGTTATAGTCGGGCCGGACGGTGTGTTATAGTAGGACAGGACGGTGTGTTATAGTCGGACCGGACGGTGTGTTATAGTCGGACCGGACGGTGTGTTATAGTCGGACCGGACGGTGTGTTATGGTGTGTTATAGTCGGGCCGGACGGTGTGTTATAGTAGGACAGGACAGTGTGTTATAGTCGGGCCGGATGGTGTGTTATAGTCGGACCGGACGGTGTTTTATAGTCGGGCCGGACGGTGTGTTATAGTCGGACCGGACGGTGTGTTATAGTCGGACCGGACGGTGTGTTATAGTCGGACCGGACGGTGTGTTATAGTCGGACCGGACGGTGTGTTATGGTGTGTTATAGTCGGACCGGACGGTGTGTTATAGTCGGGCCGGACGGTGTGTTATAGTCGGACCGGACGGTGTGTTATAGTCGGGCCGGACGGTGTGTTATAGTCGGACCGGACGGTGTGTTATAGTCGGGCCGGACGGTGTGTTATAGTCGGACCGGACGGTGTGTTATAGTCGGACCGGACGGTGTGTTATAGTCGGACCGGACGGTGTGTTATAGTCGGACCGGACGGTGTGTTATAGTCGGGCCGGACGGTGTGTTATAGTCGGACCGGATGGTGTGTTATGGTGTGTTATAGTCGGGCCGGACGGTGTGTTATAGTCGGGCCGGACAGTGTGTTATAGTCGGACCGGACGGTGTGTTATAGTCGGGCCGGACGGTGTGTTATAGTCGGGCCGGACGGTGTGTTATAGTCGGGCCGGACGGTGTGTTATAGTCGGGCCGGACGGTGTGTTATAGTCGGGCCGGACGGTGTGTTATAGTCGGGCCGGACGGTGTGTTATAGTCGGGCCGGACGGTGTGTTATAGTCGGACCGGACGGTGTGTTATAGTCGGACCGGACGGTGTGTTATAGTCGGGCCGGACGGTGTGTTATAGTCGGACCGGGCGGTGTGTTATGGTGTGTTATAGTCGGGCCGGACGGTGTGTTATAGTCGGACCGGACGGTGTGTTATAGTCGGGCCGGACGGTGTGTTATAGTCGGGCCGGACGGTGTTATATAGTCGGGCCGGACGGTGTGTTATAGTCGGACCGGATGGTGTGTTATGGTGTGTTATAGTCGGGCCGGACGGTGTGTTATAGTCGGGCCGGACAGTGCGTTATAGTCGGACCGGACGGTGTGTTATAGTCGGGCCGGACGGTGTGTTATAGTCGGGCCGGACGGTGTGTTATAGTCGGGCCGGACGGTGTGTTATAGTCGGGCCGGACGGTGTGTTATAGTCGGGCCGGACGGTGTGTTATAGTCGGGCCGGACGGTGTGTTATAGTCGGGCCGGACGGTGTGTTATAGTCGGACCGGACGGTGTGTTATAGTCGGACCGGACGGTGTGTTATAGTCGGACCGGACGGTGTGTTATAGTCGGGCCGGACGGTGTGTTATAGTCGGACCGGACGGTGTGTTATAGTCGGGCCGGACGGTGTGTTATAGTCGGACCGGACGGTGTGTTATAGTCGGGCCGGACGGTGTGTTATAGTCGGGCCGGACGGTGTGTTATAGTCGGGCCGGACGGTGTGTTATAGTCGGGCCGGACGGTGTGTTATAGTCGGGCCGGACGGTGTGTTATAGTCGGGCCGGACGGTGTGTTATAGTCGGGTCTGATGGTGTGTTATAGTCGGACCGGACGGTGTGTTATAGTCGGGCCGGACGGTGTGTTATAGTCGGACCGGACGGTGTGTTATAGTCGGGCCGGACGGTGTGTTATAGTCGGACCGGACGGTGTGTTATGGTGTGTTATAGTCGGACCGGACGGTGTGTTATAGTCGGACCGGACGGTGTGTTATAGTCGGGCCGGACGGTGTGTTATAGTCGGACCGGACGGTGTGTTATAGTCGGACCGGACGGTGTGTTATAGTCGGACCGGACGGTGTGTTATAGTCGGGCCGGACGGTTTGCGTGACATCTCAGCTGGCATATCAGTACCGTTCTTCGTGTCTGACAGAAACGTGCTCGTTCTTTGCGGAGAGGAGAAAGGCCAAAATCGCTAAAGAACGGGTTCAAACCAGTGACGAGGAGCTGACAGCTGATCCAACTAATTATAATTCGCTGCGGTTATGTTAATTTGCTAAACTCACTAGCAGCTTAAATATCACATTACCACCAGTAATTATCCTTGTCCAATATTAATTAGGACGTATTCAAATATACCCTCATGTGTGTTCCGTTTTTGGTTTTGAAGACCATAAATGACAGTTCATTGAGTCTACTTCTATCAACTCTAAGGCACCTGATTATGAACCCGGAGGAATCCAACAATCTGACAGTACTCCAGCACCCCACCTTACCTTTTCGCTGGTGCTGGCTACCGCGGCGTCTTCTCTCCGTTGCGGAAGAAGCCCGCCGGACGGGCATCCTTGGGCATGCTGACGGAGCGCGCCACGGGCTGCCTGTTCTTGCCCTCTCTCTCATCCAGCAGGGAGTCTCGCGACCCTCGTCTGAGCCGCTGCGGTGGCCGCGGCGGACGGCCGTTCGTCTGGCCCGTCTGGTTCTCATAGACGATCTCCTTCTCTTTCTTGGTCTTGGGCCGGAACGGTGCCACCAGAGAAAATGACCTGGCGACCTTTCGGCGCTCGCGGACCGGCAGCGGCGCGGCCAGGTCGGCGCGGCCGCCGCGGGGGTCGGCCGACTCCAGCGAGCCCGGCGGCGGGATGTCCGCCACGGTGGTGGCGTGCAGGAACACAGAGCGGCCGGAGCTGCTGCTTACTCGGCTGGCCCCCGCCGCGCCGCCGGCCGCACCGTCGCTGCTGTTGACGGAGGACGGCAGACTGTGTGCGGCGGCGGTGGAGCCCACGCCACCCCCGCCCCCGCCCCCGCCCCCGCCGCTGCCGCTGCCGCCTCCGCTGGGGCGCCTCGTTGGCCGGCGGCTGCCCTCTCCACCCGAGGCGCCGTCGCTCTCGCCAAAGTAGCGCTGGGAGAAGCTAGGAGTGCGTCCGGGAGGCCTCCGTGGGACCTCCCGAGCGACTGACTCCCGACTCCCCGACTCCCGACTCCCCGAATCTCTGCTGGCCGGCTCCCTGCTGCCGGAGCGGCTGTCCCTGCTGGCTGATCGTGTCTGCCTGCGGAGCGGCGGCCGCGGCCCCGGTTGGCTAGCCACGCGGGTCACCGGGCGGCCGGAACCGGCGCTCTCGGTGCTGTTGGTCGGCCGCGCCTCGACGTGCCGGCGGGACTTGAAGTCGAGCCGACTCAGGGTAGAGGAGAGCCATCCGCCTTTCTTGGGCTTGGCGGCGCGCTGCGGGGAGACGGAGCGGTCCTGGGAGGAGCGCCGCGGCGGCCGGTCGTCCTCACTGGACAGCGAGCTGCGCGGACGCTCCTGGAACGGAGCACAAAACGATGGCGTCACACGCAGGAGGAACACAGGAGCCAGGCCGCGCGGTGGCTGACAGGGCAGGCTTGTGACTCAGCCGGCGCACGGAACCAGATGATCGAGTACGAAAATAAAGCCGATTAAGCAAAACACTTCAACACAATGCGTGCATAAATGGTACAGTGTTCTCGGCGGGATTATTACTGCTGATGGTATAGTGTTACCGCTACGATACCTCTCTTCTAGTATCTCCCGTGTAAATATTTGCACTCCCTTTTTCTGCGTTTTGAACGGCTGTTTCCAAGATCCAATCTGTCGAGGCTGCACAACCTTAAGCCCGATGTGATGCAGGGAGTGAAGGTCACATCGAATGGGATTTCCTCAACACGAGTACTACACAGCCGGTCCTGTCGGGCGGGGGCGGGGGCGGGGGCGGGGGCGGGGGCGGGGGCGGGGGCGGGGGCGGGGGCGGGGGCGGGGGCGTTGGCCTGTGCAGGTTAATCTCTAGTCGAGGTGTGAGGCGAACCGGAATGGTCGGAGCGAGTGAGAGCAGACGACAGGCCAGCTGCCCTGTAATCCGGCGACAAAAACAACCCGCCTTACCGAGAACCCGGGTGGTGACGCTAGTGTTGAGTCACACTGCAGTGGAACCCTTCCGGGGCGCTGAATCCTTGGCAGTGGTAAGCCTAAACGGGAGCTATATTTTCACCAGTGATAAGTCTACCGGGGGCGAGACCTATCGGGGGACAGTGTACTCTGAGGATATGGAAGGCCAAACATGCAAAGGTAAAAGACGCAATCACATAAAAAATGCGCAACGACTAAACAAATGCGATGAGCAAACCCACAAATACTGTGAGTTTGTGAGTTTGTGAGTTTGTGAGTGTGAGTGTGAGTGACGATGTTGCGAAATGGAGTGTTCGCTTACCTTTCCGCCGTGGAGGTTGTTGTTGAGTTTTGCGTTGCTTCGCTTCGCGTTTTTCTCCGACCGTTGCTGCCTGGCAATGATCTGGTCTTCTTCGTCGAGCGAAGACCATACGCCCTGAAACGCAAAAAAGAGTCGAACTCAGACTCAGACTCAGACTCAGAAGAGTCAGACACACGAGCTAGGGCTGCAGAGGTCAAGGAAGCGGCGGGTCAAGCTGCACCCTTTGAGACAGATCAGAGCGGCTGTTGGAGCAACAGCTGATGTGACCTATCAAGGGCAGACAAGTCTATATACATATATTATATCGCACAAACCACCAATGCCCCCATAATACACACCCTGGACTTTGTTCACAAATCAGTCGACGAAGGTGTGGGTTACACATATAATATGACATATGTTGCGAGCAAAATCGGTTTATTTCCGGTATCGGTATGGCTGAACAAAGCAGATTTGTAAACCGATCCGTGACACGATACGCCTTGTTTAACCATCTTAACGGTCTTCAAACAATAACGTCGCGAGACGCTTGCCATCACTGGCATCCTTTCTCAGTAACGGTACGTTCCACGTATAATTTCCGCGCAGTAAACAACCGGTTGTTATCTACCGTACCGAGTCATTCCATGAGCAGTGAGCGCTCTATGCAGAACACATATGCAGCATAAAGTCGTTAACGAGCACGGCAGCATTTCACGTGTCTGCCATGCGAGCTGCGACGGCTTCCGGCACTGTCAGCTGCACAACTTAGCGGCGCGTCACGGCCAGCACAATATCCAGCCAGCCTGCCCTGCCTGTTTTGGTGCAAGGGCTATCTGTTGCTGTTATATACTCGTAACCGGTCCATAACTCTACCACTGAACGACTGCAGTGGCGGCGATAAAACACGATGCCATGCATATTTCGGATCGGTTTCAGCGGCAACATATTGCTGCTGGCTGACGCAGCTGATTTGTCGCTGTTGCCAAGCTATCTTAAGACGACAGAGGATCCTGACCTCCACTAACCAAAGAGAGCTGGTTTGGAAGCCATTTAGCCGGTCAGCTAGCCAGCCAACCAGCCAATGAACCATTCGCCTATCCATTGTTCTGCCTACCAAGCCAGTCGGCAAGTCATAATAAACCTCACGGGAGCCCGGTATCGAACCACTGATCAGTGATCACCCCGGAGTATCCTACCACACCCGGTAGTGCGTTCCGACGCCCTGTACCCTGTCGACGTAGTCTTGAAAGCGTGCAGACTGCAGAGCGTAACATTATCCACGGTATGGGGGGCAGAGAGATCCAATGAGCGGTTTGTGCATGTGCATGGCGCATGGGCCTGGCTAGCCAGCCGACAGTTCAGTACGGGCATGTGCAGTAGAGAAAGAGGAGAGAGTAAGATAAAGAGAGAAAGGACAAATGAGGAGAGAGAATGTAAGGGTGGGCGGTTGAGAGAGAGAGAGAGAGAGAGAGAGAGAGAGAGAGAGAGAGAGAGAAGAGAGAGAGAGAGAGAGAGAGAGAGAGAGAGAGAGAGAGAGAGCCAGAGCCAGAGCCAGAGCCAGAGCCAGAGCCAGAGCCAGAGCCAGAGCCAGAGCCAGAGCCAGAGCCAGAGCCAGAGCCAGAGCCAGAGCCAGAGCCAGAGCCAGAGCCAGAGCCAGAGCCAGAGCCAGAGCCAGAGCCAGAGCCAGAGCCAGAGCCAGAGCCAGAGCCAGAGCCAGAGCCAGAGCCAGAGCCAGAGCCAGAGCCAGAGCCAGAGCCAGAGCCAGAGCCAGAGCCAGAGCCAGAGCCAGAGCCAGAGCCAGAGCCAGAGCCAGAGCCAGAGCCAGAGCCAGAGCCAGAGCCAGAGCCAGAGCCAGAGCCAGAGCCAGAGCCAGAGCCAGAGCCAGAGCCAGAGCCAGAGCCAGAGCCAGAGCCAGAGCCAGAGCCAGAGCCAGAGCCAGAGCCAGAGCCAGAGCCAGAGCCAGAGCCAGAGCCAGAGCCAGAGCCAGAGCCAGAGCGAGAGCGAGAGCGAGAGCGAGAGCGAGAGCGAGAGCGAGAGCGAGAGCGAGAGCGAGAGCGAGAGCGAGAGCGAGAGCGAGAGCGAGAGCGAGAGCGAGAGCGAGAGCGAGAGCGAGAGAACGTGAGAGAGCGTGAGAGAGCGAGGTGAGTTATAAATACAAAAATCGCGAGCCAACAATAAAATAATTAATGCGTAAAATTGCGTGAATTAATAAATATGCGTGAAATTCGTGTATGCCAGTTGACGCCTTTAAAAGCAATAGCCGAATATTGGAGTCCCACGCGATCTGTCGAGCACAGTAGATAATCGTGCATCAGCACAGTACCGGGGCCCGGGGCATGCGATTCTCGGAACCTCCTAGACAGCTCGCTCGGCTCCACTCGCGTTCCACGATCCCTGGTTGGGTCAGACACTCAGTGACTCTCAAACTTTTCCACCCAACCGTGGTCGGGCTGGGTGGCGCCCCCATCGCAGTGCACAGATACTTCCCAGAGAGACTGCACAGTCTCTCTTGAAATTATCTATCCACGGCGTACGTTGCTCCACCGAACTAACCACAACAGTTTGAGAGCCCCAGCACTTTCGGTGCGCCTGATGGCTAATCCTGTCCGAGAGGGGAGGGTGACCGGTCAAAGGTCAAAGGTCATGACTCGTGTCACCCGCCCTCTCTCTTATATTATACATGTTTGTTAGCAGAGGCGCACTCAGGTACAACAAATGGGAGGCGATACCATACCTCAAATTAGGTCCAACTTCAAATTAGTAAGATGATAAAAGCGTTACTCGCATAGTTCCCCCCCCCCCCCCCTGTTGTTTTCCAGGATTCGTCTATGCGCAATATCTTAAATTTAGCAAATTATGGCAAATAATGCCCACATGTGACGTTCATGTCGTCCCAAACAATCACGAATAGCACAAATTTGTTATCAGAAATCCCCCCCCCCATTTTACATTCCCTGAATACGCCTATGATTTTTTTTATCTTTTGGTATATTGAAGACCAGTACATTTGAAAGTAAAAAATGTTTGGGGCATGACAATCGATAAAACGACATGGCCGCAATGACCTGTAAAAACACACAAAATGTTCGTATTTTTTGCCCCCTGGCCCCCTATTTTTGTATTAAAAAAAATGTTGTGCTCCTAAAAGAAATATCTTGTCATGACGAATCGAATGGCGTTTTCCCCATCGAAATCAACCGAACGGTTCTCAAGATCTCTGGGGGAGGGGGGGGGGCAGAATCTGCCCCCCCGCAGGTTAACGTAATTGTGTCCACCCGCAGGGAATAGGGTTAACGATCTCATATCGAACCAAGCCCATGTATCCGAGCGAACGACACGAGCAATCACTGCCGGCCTATAGAGACATACCGTTGCCGCTTGACGGTGACTAGATGACTGTGCCTGTCCGCGCCGTGCGTAAATGGAATAAGCTTGACAGCAATGTCCGTGGAAACAGGAACGAACAGGAACGCTCCTTCAAAAAGTGGAGATATTGATGTCGAGCTCTAGTGCGATTGTCAGCAGCCATGACGGTGTGTGGTATGTGTCGCTGCGTGGCGCCCCAGGTGACGTACAGTCGGTCTGATATGTATCTTCCCTTGAATGGTTGGCTGAGGCGTAAAATAACTGTTTTTGGTAAGCGCAAGTACATTAGCCTCAGTCTATTTAGCCTATTTAGTTTAGTAAATTTACAATTTGTTATTAAAATTTAAAAAATCACTAGCCTATTAGTCTATTTTACGCCTCAGCCAACCTTTCAAGGGCAGGCACTCATTAGACCGACTGTACATACGAATTGCTCTCTTAAAGGGATTATACGGGTTTCCGTCCTGAAAATAAAGGCACTCTTTTGCAGTTGTATGAGCTTTAAACACGTTTAAGACATATAACAGGGACCTCAATGCTCATTTAGTCCATTATTTCAGAAATTATCAGCGTTAAAACTTGGGCGTTTTTCGAGACTAGTATCAGATAACGAGTACTTGATCGGCACTACTGTCCACCACTTTTATCTTAAGATTAATTTTAGAGTTTTGAATTATCTGCAAGTCCTACACTGGATCACAAAATTGTTATGCAATTCAAAACTGACGGGACTTTGTATTACTACACAATGTTCGTTGAGGTTTTGTGTTTTTGTGGTTTTCTTTTCTCTGGCCTTTAGCGTTGAGAATTTGGTGGTGGCGTATTAATTTTTTGGCATGAAAATTCATGAAAAATATAGAATTTTATGAGAAAACTAGGCAACTGCTGCTGTCGTTGGAACAAAACAAGTTTATTTTCTTTCAAATATTGCTTATTTTACCGGAAATATGCCATACATGGGGTGTTTTTATTAGCATAAAAGAGATGACTGGCTCTGCCTCAGCCGGTCCTGCAGAAAATACGCAGTGGCATCACCGCGCACTTTGGAATGTCCTTACGTGCAGAAGAGGTCATTTCCAGAAAAATGTGGCTACCGTGGAACTTCTACCACCTTTATAAGTACGTTTTACTATGTAACTCACTTATTCTGGGAAAAACCCGTATAATCCCTTTAATCAGCAGTTTGATTATGCGCTATCGTATGTGTTTTACCTGCATTTTGTATATATTTGTGGGTATGCGTGTTGACTATGCTACGTCAGCACGCAGTGTATGACAATGCAGGCTCTATTGGCGAGGCAAGATAAGGTCCAACCTGGACATGGCTCGAATCTAGTCTTGTGTCGCACCATTCTAAAAAGAATGAACGGGCTACCATTGATCAGCGTGGCGATGGCTCACCCACTCTGGGATGGGAGCAGCAGGGGTGCAAAGTGCACGTGCTTTCACGGTGCGATACAAGTCATGTTGAAAGAAAACTGGCCACTTCTGGCCGCCAGATGTAGATGGCGAAAGTTTCTCATTACATTGATGTGGCGTACATCCCTTTCATTCGGCATATGTAACAAGAACTCACATGATCTCCCTCATGCACGTGCCATGCACGTGCAAACTGCAGTATTGACATATTTTAGCTATAATGACCTATTTTCGTTTCATCCTGTGGCCACACAAAGGACTCAAACACAAAACAGACAAGTGTCTGTGACGCGTAACTATGTTTCCTATATGCATGCAAAGTTTAGCCCGCACAGGTTGAAAGGTGCGTGCGGTGGGACGGCTATGCTTGTTGTGGTCAATATCCTCCACTTTATTAAAATCCTTACTTGTGAGGGAGTATCTCAACAACGCCAAGCACCACGTCCACGCACTTTTGTCACAGGCATTATGAGTGTCACACCTCTCTTCAGTGCCACCAGCATCGCCATGGGTACGCCATGTCACCGGTGGCGCGTGCAAAAGTGGTCCCCATACTATAGGCACCGTAAGACTATCTTTAGGGCGATATTGTGCAAAACTGAACAATTCACTTATTCTCCTCGTTTGGTCACCACCAATGGTGTGTGCTAAACATCCACAAAGTGAGTTTGAGATTATAATCCGGTGACAGGCGCTACAGCAAAAAATGAAGTGAACCTCCATTCCGGAGAAATTATATTTTAGAAATGCTTGATATATATGCACAGATGCACATCACACCCCGACTCCACCACTTGTTATAAACGCTACAGATGCCCGTAACCGCGATACATCATCCAAGCGGTCGGCGTCAATAAGGGGTGCAAGCTGCACCCCCTCAGGGGAGAGGGTGCGACCATTTTCTCGTGAAGTCTTCTGGTTTCTGAAATGTTCGAGTTAGCGACACCAAACTTGGTTCACCAATAGAGCTCGACGAGCGCTTTCTGGCGCTGTGTCACTTTGGGTGATCGGGTGCTGAATGCGCGTACGGTGCACGTGCAGGCGGTTTTCAACCCTGTTTCAGAAATGGTTGTTTCCGCTCACAAGATACCGAACCCGGGCGCGATAATACTAACTAATCGTTTCAACCATGACAACCATGACAACCATGACAAGCTGTGTGTAAAAGATGTTAAGTCAATCATTTGGAGTCCATCAAATTCAAGCTTCTGAATTATTTTCGTTCTTTTAATGCGATCTGGTTTGTTATTCCATAGAAAACCGTATAGCATTTGTTCAATCTTTGTAATGTAAACTTGTGAGGGATTCGGTAAAAAGATGTACGAGTTTGGTCAGTAGCAACGATTTTATCGCCGTTATTTTTCCAAGAGGTGTAATATGACGTCTCTTCCACTGTGCCATCTCGTTCTCAAGGAGGATGAGCTTTCTTTCTAAACTGTTTTCCGTGATGTTGTTGATACTACGCTTAAAAAATATTCCAAGAATTTTAATTTCATTTACCAATTTAATTTGATTCACTAAGATATTATTAGAATGTTCTGGTGTGTTCAGTAAGCCGAGTGCCAGACATGAAGTTTTCTCCCAATTAAGTCCCGATTGTGCAGAAAATTCTGCGAGTGCGTAGGCTATTTATATAGGTAGCCCTATTAAGCAACGCTCAGAACTGTCTAAGAACAATATTGTATCGTCTGCATATTGACTGATGCGTACTTCTGTGCTAGAAATCTTAGTTCGAGAACCTTTAAGAAAGGTTCTCAGACGAGAAGGTACTGACATGTGGTGGTCGCGCGAGAGCCCATGAGGCTCTCGAAGACCAGGCAAAGTTCTCATTGTTTTGTTTCTCAGTGTAGTGTGGGCTCCAGACTCCAGTTTAGACTTTTCATAACCTAGGTCATCAAAGGTCAAAAAGATTATTTTGTTTTGGTAAAACAGTATTTGCAAATAACTTTTGACCTAATAAAGAAAGGCAATAATGTTGACACCATCGTGTTCGTCTCTTCAAGGCGCTTCGAATCATATTAATGTTGACCAGTTTAGGTCAACTTAGAAATTTGACCTCAGGTCAAGGTCAAGTGGTGACCCAAGTAGGTCATGTTGCATGGTGGGAGAAGTGTCTCGACGGACAGACACATTGGTGCCGGTGGCACTTATTTATCTTAATTCTTTCGAGAGTTATTGACAAAGTGTTGATGACCTCAGATGACCTCATCTGACCCTGTAGGGGTCACTGAACCAAAATGGCACCTGGTCATCAAAAATGGCCTATAATAATATGACCTAGAAGGAACTGGACTGATATCATGCGTTTCCTCGGAATACGAAGCTTTTGAATATTTCCCTTTTTACTGGTAATGGGGAGGTCATGAAATTGACCCGACCTTAGATCACCGATATACCTACAAAATCTTATATATCTGAATTGTAAGTACCTACGAATTATGACCGGATGAAATCCTGTAAGTTTGAAACCGATCGGCCAAAAACTGTGGCTGTGGTACGACCGCAAACTTTTTTGGAGGTGAGTCACGTGACCTGGCCTGGTGACCTGATCTGAGATGACCCGTGGTCAAGAATTTCACATAATGTGGGTAATTGATGCCCGAACAGCTGTACAAAACGCCGGCTTTCTGCTATCCCCGAAAAACCTTAGAGGGGCGTCTAAACGCCCTCCCCCGGCACGGCGCGGGTTAAATATCTTTCGATTTTGTTTTCTCAATTTATTTTTCGGCGCTTCGCGAGGTCCTAGTTATCGAGGCAAAAAGTTTGTTTGAGGAGACCCATATATGACCAACTGGCATTTGGTGACATTGGTGACATCAATATTGACCTAACAAGGATCACGTTCGGTATCTGGAAATTGGAAAATCATCCCCGATAATTTTCCGTCGCGGACGAGAATCGTGGAAAATGTCATGAGCAGGGTTGCTTGGATATTATCCCTTCGTCGTAGTCAGTTGACTGCCGCTGCGTTCCCCGGCGGCCATTTGCTGTCTGCAAATTTTTGCCGACTTCAATTTGTACAAATAATTCCGATTCTTTATTTCTTTTTAATACAACCATACAGAGGCCACAACTACCGCGGGGCCGCCTCAGAGGGGCCCTACATTTTGTAAGGGGGGGGGGGGCACGGGCCGGTGTGCCCCCACCCCCTTGTGTGCGCCTCTGCATATGCATCTATTCAGCTAATAGATATTTCAAATATTTTGTTAATATATCAATGCACAAAATCGGCCTCTTTTTGGCCTAAAAACATAGGAAGTTATTCAATTTATAGAACGTGTTACCGGCGCAATCTAGATGTGTACGCAACTTTATCCGGGACCAGACTGACCCAGCCACCGCCCCACGTGCACCAACCGCGACCACGACCGGAGGCCGGAGCCGGAGACATGGAGACATGGTGCGGGTGCCATCAAGTCATGACCGAGCGATAGCCTCACAGAGGCGGCTCCGGTGACCACGGGGTGGACGGGACTTGGCTATTTCGGCAGCTGAGCAGGGGCGGCTCCGGTGATCACGGGGCGGACGGGACTTGGCTATTTCGGCAGCTGAGCAGGGGCGGCTCTAGGAACAGCGGGTAGGACACATACCTATTTCAATGTCCCCCTTCGGGACCTTCCCAGGACGGGATCGTGACACAACATAGCTGGAGTTGTTCCATGAGCCTTCAGGTGTGGTGCAGTGCTGTCAGGGCTTTACGACGATACAACTGCCGTCGTTTATTTTTGGGGTCTCCGACTCTGACCCAAGCAGAAGAACCGAATCAGTCGTCGAGTGTGACGACGCGTGCGCTGTGATCTTCCGTCTTCGAGGTAGATACGGTGACTGTCCGGTCCCCCTCCCCCCCCCCCCCCCCCCCAACCGGGGGCCGGTGACTCCGGAGTGCCCAGGGTGGTAGTCTGATAGGCAGCGTCGACAGAACAACCGTGTTGATTCAGCCATCATAGCTCCCCAGATATTTGGGTGTCTCTTGGGTGAAGTCCTAAAATTGGGAAATTGGACCTTAGATGACCTCTGGACTTCTGGAGACCTTAATGTTGACCTGAAGCAAATCATGATTGTTTTCAACATGAATTTTGAGAGCTATATAACGGCACATTTAGTTTTCGCCTACTCCCCATAGGAGCCGAGTTTTGGGAGAGGGGGGCGGGAGGCGTTCAGACCCCTTTCCCTCCGGCAAGGTGGGCGAAAGTGACGACGAGCACCGGCACGGAGCAGCTCGACCCGGCAGCCGTGACTGGGCCTCCCGGCCACATTGGAGTGGCTGTTTTTTCCTCGCCACCCCTTTGGTTCTTCGGCAATATCATCAGAACGCGTAGGGATAGCGACATGAAACTTACATCTAATTGAATACCTAGGGCATATTTGAATACAATTTGGTGTCATTTCCATATCTGGTCAGGTCACAGTATTTGTATTTGTATTTGTATACACGTTTCGGCACTCTTCCACAGGAATGTGGCTTTTACGAGTCCACGTCAATTGTACAGAAACAAACTAGAATATTCATAAAATCACGAGGAAGACTAAAAATAGACATAAAATCACCTGCGAGTGCTAGCGAAATCACAAGCAAGAGTAAAGATAGACATAAAATCACCGTGCCGGCTACGAGTGCCAACTAAACTATCATGTCATACATCGGCGCTTTACCTCCTTTTTGAAGTGACCAGCTGTGGCACTAACAATATCTGAGGCACTCTCGTTGAACAGCTCACAGGCACGATAGATAAACGTACCCTTTCCCCAATTGGTTCTCGCTCGAGCAACACGAAGATGGTCCGCCTGCCTTGTGACTCTCGTGGTTACATCTCTGTTGAACACGAAAGCCGCGCGAATGAACTCCGGATCGTCTGTTACAAGTATCTTGTGTGTTGCACAGAGCGTACTGTACTCAATTAACTGCTGCACAGACATCCAGCCTAGCCTAGTCAGCACGTCAGATATGTGCTGGAACTTTCGTCGACCTGAAACGACGCGAGCACCGAAGTTCATCACCTTCTGAAGTCGCTTCAGGGACGTAGCACTGGCACAATTGCCGTATACTATGCAGCAGTAGCGCAAGTGTGACAACACCAAAGCATTCACAAGCACGGGTAGTGTTTCACGCGGCAATACATGGCTAGCGTGTAACAGTCCAATCAGAATCCCATTACACCGTTTGATGACACTGTCGATGTGGGACTCGTACGTCAGGTTGGAGTCCATGATCAGTCCCAGGTTCTTCACCTGCTTCGCCGGTTGCAGGGTGGCTCCCATGAACTGGATACTGGGGGCACGATGAGTCGCTGCTAGCTGCTGCCTCCCTCCAGCAAACAGCAGCTCCGTCTTCGACGCGTTGACGCACATGCCGTTCTGCATGAAGTAGGTGCCCAGGATGTCGAGCACCCACTCCATTGCCTGCTGCACGTCCGAGAGTCGGCTCCGTGGCCCGGAAACCAGTACCTGCGTGTCATCTGCGTACCTTATGACCTGAACAGGAAGTCTGCAAACATCTTCTGGGACGTAGCAGGACAGGCTGAGTGCAGCTATGTTGAATAGGAGCGGTCCCAGACAGGAGCCTTGGAACACGCCTATGTTGATCGGTTTCGCTGATGACACCTGATCCGTTCCAGGAATCCTGACTTGCTGTTGGTGGTTGGTCAGGTAACTCCGGAACCAGCCAGGGTCGATTTGGAGCAGCTGAAGCTGACTGAGAAGCACTTCGTGGTCGACCACATCGAAGCAGCGGCTCAGATCGATCAGTGTGAGGAGACTGAGGTCGCCCCGGTCCATCGCCCACCGTATGCTGTCTGAGACGGTGGCCAGTGCCGTTGCTGTGCTGTGGTTAGTCCGGAACCCATGCTGGTCTGGGCTGTATAAGTGATTTCGCCGCATGAAGCTGTCCAGTTGATGAAAAACGATCTTCTCTGTGATCTTGCTGATGACAGGTACGTTTGTTATCGTTCTGAAGTTCGCTGCTTCTGATAGACTGCCCTTTTTGTTAAGAGGAATGACCTGCGCCTTTTTCCATTGATCTGGAACTTCTCTGGTGACAAGGCTTTTGTTGATAATGCGTAGCAGCACCCTCCCAATCACCGAAAACGCCTTCTTGATGATGATGATATTGATGTCATCGGCGGCAGATGTCTTATTTGGCATGGAGAAGACGACTTCCTTCAGATGTTCTAGGGTGACGGGAGTCAGCACTAAGGCATCGGAGTGAACACGAGGTAGGCGCGTGGGCAGTGGTTGACGTCCCACTGCTGAAACTGCTGGGACACGCGCCTGCGGGTTTCTTCTCCGATGGACGTGAAGTAGCTGTTCAGGTCATCCGCCGTCAACCCTTCCGGTCCAGATGGCGCTCCGCGCTTTGGTGCGATGACAGTCTGTAGATGGCGCCACATGCTCTGGGGCGAGGTCTCTTCAATACGATGCTTCAGGTCGTCTTTGTAGTCCTGACGTATGGCTCGTTTGATCTCCATGTTCAGCCTTTTTTGTGTCTTCATTTCGCCCCACAGCTGGTTCTCGTCGCCTCTGTATCAGAAGTTGCTTCGTAGAGTCTGAGATGGGCGGTGGCTTGGGGTTGCGGATCTTGACCGACAGTGACGTCACAAAGCCAATTATGGGGTCATGATAGCACAGCCCAGATCAATGGATGCTGAATAGCTATAAGGTTGCCTATTACCTTTGAGATGATAACAATATGTCTGATACCATAGCTTGGGGTTACATAGAGGCCATCTGACTTTGACCTGACATTACCTGACATGACCTGACCTTGGACCTTACCAGATTCTTGCAAGGAAATAAGCCAATATGGGTATCATTCGAACGATTGTGAGCCAGCGAGTACAATGAAATTATTTTCAAGCACTTCATCTAATATTTGATTTTGACCTGGCCTAACGTGACCTGACCTTGACCTTATGTCATGTCATGTCAGAATAATAGCAATTGAAGCATAAAGTAGTAGAAGATGGAACCAGTTTATTCGCTGCATCACAGCCTTTCGAGTGATACCCATGATGGCCTATTTCCCCTCAGCATCGCATAAGGTCAAGGTCAGGTCATGAACTTGGCCTTAGGGCATGCCATTTAATATCAATATTAATTAAAGCATCAAGTAGTAGTAAACGATAAGTTTATTCGCTGCATCACGGCCGTTCGAATGCTACCCATGATGGCCTATTTCCCGCTCAACATCGCATAAGGTCAAGGTCAGGTCATGCCATGTCATGTCTTGTCAGGTCAAGTCACGTCAAAGTCAAAAGACGTCCATGTGACCCCAATGTAGGATATCACGCTTAGTGTAACAATTCCTGAGGTATTGTGAAGCGCTTCTGTTGTTCATATCACAGGGATGCGAAATCCTGACCCTATAGGGCTGTTAACCCTCGCCCGGTTAGGAGGGGGTGGATGCCACCCCCCCCCCCCCCCCCCCCGGTTTTTCTGGAATAACTCGCGTAGTTTCCAACCGATTTCGATGCAACTTTCAGTACCCTACTTTTGAAAATTTCCCACATACTCTGAAAATTTGGAATTTCTAACCCACATGACCCGTGACCTATGCCTGTTTCTCAAGGTCATATCAGGCGCAACAGGCGTCCCACAGTATCGATGCTTGTAACTTGTGCAGTTTCCGAGTGTTTGTTGTTCATGATCATATGTACAGGTGTTTCCAGGTAATAGTTGTGGTTTCCACTGATATTGTGACCTCGATTGACCTTTTCAGAGATCAACTGAGGTAATTGACCTCCGATGACCTTAGATGACTTTTTGGGCTTCTGGCGATTTCTAGGACATTTTGTGACGCTGATTTCAAATTTGGGATCCATTTTACATAATTATATGTTCCACTGGGGTCACGCACTTCCACAGGTCAACCGAGGTCACTGACCTCAGATGACCTGACATGACCTTTTTGGAATTTGTCAGTTTTTAGGACATTTTGTGACGCTGATTACGAATTTGGCACCCATTAAGCATTATGATATGCTCATTCACGATTCTAGCTAGATAAAATTCAATTTATACGCATTTACAACTTTGATGACTTTTGGGTCATTGACATGACCTCAGAGGTCACCAAATAACCCAAGACCTTAAAATCGGATATCCGCGGCATCCTCTCGTCGCAGGCAACGCGCTCGTCTTTGTCTCGAAGCTCTATCTCAATTAGGGCGAAACGCTAAGGGGGGTTCGCGTACCCCCCCCCCCCCCCCCTTACCCGAACACGTAGTGATATTACCCTACCCGGGCGAGGGTTAAGTGTGACGTCAGGGTTCCAATAGCTGACTGCGCTAATGCTTGAGAGATAGGGGATTCAATTTGAGACTCAATTCTGGTACACTTATTGTTTTCCGACGCCAAAAAAAAACAATGTGGTGGAGTAAAACTAGATGCATATTTCCATTGTGTTCCATTTTTGTCTGCAATGATGTTAGGGAGTTATAAGGAAAAGCAGAAAACTTCGGTGGGCTACTAAATAAAATCAGCATTTTATATGCCCAAATTATCTAGTCACAAAATGAAACAAAAGAATGGAGCGCAATAATGAGCGTTGTATATGCACGAATTGTCTAGTCACAAAATGAAACAATGCATGTCAAAACGCAGGCACTCGTGTTAAAAGAAAATACAACAAATACAAAACAAGTAACACGAGTATGAGTTGAATATAATTGAGTAGTCTAGAAGTTAATGTCAGTTCTTTAGTAGTTACAATGTATTATCGGTAAATAAATGAAATATAATGCAAATGTCGATAGAGGTTTAGCTAATCCAGTGAATCTCGTACGCAAACTGACAGCAGGTACTCCACAATCGTTGCTCCTGATGAAGCTCCTATCTCTTCAACATTAGCGCAGTCAGCTGTTGGAACCATGACGTCATCTCTTAACATACTTTGTGACGTCACTGTGACCTGACCTGACCTTGGATGGACATCAAATTGTGCCCGCATGTGTCCTAGGTATTCATTTGAAGGTACCCAAAGTTTCAAGTCGCTATCCCCTATTCGTTCGTGTGCCATCGCCGGAAAACCAGGGGGTCGACTCCCCCCCCCCCCTAGCGCCTGGAATCGATTTCACTCGACACACTAGCAGCTGACACTAACCGCGCATTACACAATCATAATGCAATGTAGTTCTTCAATAAAATGTGAAGTGTCCTATGTTGTACCTCGACGCTCGCCTCGATCACCTGGCAGTAAGTGGGGACTCATTGCCAGTACTTGGAGACATGCGATAAAGTGAAGTTTAACCACTGAGCCGTGTCGATGTTAGGCATTCCACCGCCGCATGTCGTGCCTCACTATGCCAACAATGCCTGACTGTGCCAACAATGCCTAACTATACCGCCAACACACCATGTCATTGACTGACCCAGCGGCATTCGTGTTGACAGGCTATAACAGCGCCTTTCGTCAGCAAGGTTTGTGCTGCATTCCGATGCAGATCGAGGTAGTACCTACATGTTCAAACACTGATTTAATAACACGACATGAAGCAGTGTGGAATATTATTACACAGGAAGTTGGTGGTATTGCGGGGAAAGCTGAAATTGTTGCGTAAATCCCCAAGTAAGAGAAATTTTACCGGTGTGATCTCCAATCCCCAATCTTGGCCACCTTCGGGAACTGTGCAATATCTCACCCGCAGAACAATGCCCTCTGTTATATCAGCGATTCGCGAATGGGGGCAATTACCCCACTTGGGGAAATGGAGCCTTCGGTCGGGGGTAATGGCGATTGAGCAGCTGAGCCAGAGATTATAGCCGACACGTTCGATGACGGTGATATGATTCGATGACGGTGATATGATTCGATGACGGTGATATGATTCGATGACGGAGATATGATTCGATGACGGTGATATGATTCGATGACGGTGACATGATTCGATGACGGTGACATGATTCGATGACGGTGATATGATTCGATGACGGTGATATGATTCGATGACGGTGATATGATTCGATGACGGTGATATGATTCGATGACGGTGATATGATTCGATGACGGCACACAATACACAAGGCTGTGTCGTAGACGATTTTGTTATTCCTCGGATGCAAAATGGATCGTGATAAAAAGTGGCACACGAGTTCAAAATATACAACAATGTCGAACAAATTGTAATAAATAGCGATTTCAGGTGGCGCCAGGTTAATGAAGGGGTCTATGATCGAAACTCCAAGCGTTGCAGTCTCTTATGGTCAGGCGGCCGGGGCGGGAAAGCTAACACCACGAGGCGGCCGATAGCCTGGCGGGCGTGGACATGTATGAGGAAGTCACACTTCCGGACGGTTGATCGGTCATTTTGCGATAGCATAAGGGTAGCCTGAACACAATATCGCATTGCACCCGTACTGTGCTCAGTGGATCATCAAGATTTATTAAATACAAGGGCACCTTCAATTTGCAAGACATAATAATAAGATATGAAAATTGGAGCAAAACTTACTAGCTGGTGGATGTCTATTTAGCTGATCTTACGAGAGCGCATAACACTTATACAATGGCTAAGGGCACATACAAAGTTATTATGTCTTGCAGATTGGCAACCTATGGACTTGCCATTAAAGACGAACGTCTTTCTTGCTGCAGAATGATGGCATAACTTTGCAATGCGCGAGGCGGGCGCAGACACAGCCATGCCGACTTTTATGTCCGACCTCGGCTACTGAGGCTTCTGTGACCACGCGCACGGCTTGCTGCACGGCCTGCGTGAGCACGGGATAGTTCAGAAACTCCATTGAAGAGCGGAGGATTCCCTCGATGGGCTCGTCTGAGACGTCTGCCATTGGAGAGCGGAGGATTCCCTCGATGGCCTCGTCTGAGACGTCTGCCAGCAGGAGCGGCTTGGAGAGCGGAGGATTCCCTCGATGGCCTCGTCTGAGACGTCTGCCAGCAGGGGCGGCTTAGAGAGCGGAGGATTCCCTCGATGGCCTCGTCTGAGACGTCTGCCATTGGAGAGCGGAGGATTCCCTCGATGGCCTCGTCTGAGACGTCTGCCAATGGAGAGCGGAGGATTCCCTTGATGGCCTCGTCTGAGACGTCTGCCATTGGAGAGCGGAGGATTCCCTCGATGGCCTCGTCTGAGACGTCTGCCAGCAGGAGCGGCTTGGAGAGAGGAGGATTCCCTCGATGGCCTCGTCTGAGACGTCTGCCATTGGAGAGCGGAGGATTCCCTCGATGGCCTCGTCTGAGACGTCTGCCATTGGAGAGCGGAGGATTCCCTCGATGGCCTCGTCTGAGACGTCTGCCATTGGAGAGCGGAGGATTCCCTCGATGGCCTCGTCTGAGACGTCTGCCAGCAGGGGCGGCTTGGAGAGCGGAGGATTCCCTCGATGGCCTCGTCTGAGACGTCTGCCATTGGAGAGCGGAGGATTCCCTCGATGGCCTCGTCTGAGACGTCTGCCAGCAGGAGCGGCTTGGAGAGCGGAGGATTCCCTCGATGGCCTCGTCTGAGACGTCTGCCATTGGAGAGCGGAGGATTCCCTCGATGGCCTCGTCTGAGACGTCTGCCAGCAGGAGCGGCTTGGAGAGCGGAGGATTCCCTCGATGGCCTCGTCTGAGACGTCTGCCATTGGAGAGCGGAGGATTCCCTCGATGGCCTCGTCTGAGACGTCTGCCAGCAGGAGCGGCTTGGAGAGCGGAGGATTCCCTCGATGGCCTCGTCTGAGACGTCTGCCATTGGAGAGCGGAGGATTCCCTCGATGGCCTCGTCTGAGACGTCTGCCATTGGAGAGCGGAGGATTCCCTCGATGGCCTCGTCTGAGACGTCTGCCAGCAGGGGCGGCTTGGAGAGCGGAGGATTCCCTCGATGGCCTCGTCTGAGACGTCTGCCATTGGAGAGCGGAGGATTCCCTCGATGGCCTCGTCTGAGACGTCTGCCAGCAGGAGCGGCTTGGAGAGCGGAGGATTCCCTCGATGGCCTCGTCTGAGACGTCTGCCATTGGAGAGCGGAGGATTCCCTCGATGGCCTCGTCTGAGACGTCTGCCAGCAGGAGCGGCTTGGAGAGCGGAGGATTCCCTCGATGGCCTCGTCTGAGACGTCTGCCATTGGAGAGCGGAGGATTCCCTCGATGGCCTCGTCTGAGACGTCTGCCAGCAGGAGCGGCTTGGAGAGCGGAGGATTCCCTCGATGGCCTCGTCTGAGACGTCTGCCATTGGAGAGCGGAGGATTCCCTCGATGGCCTCGTCTGAGACGTCTGCCATTGGAGAGCGGAGGATTCCCTCGATGGCCTCGTCTGAGACGTCTGCCATTGGAGAGCGGAGGATTCCCTCGATGGCCTCGTCTGAGACGTCTGCCAGCAGGAGCGGCTTGGAGAGCGGAGGATTCCCTCGATGGCCTCGTCTGAGACGTCTGCCATTGGAGAGCGGAGGATTCCCTCGATGGCCTCGTCTGAGACGTCTGCCATTGGAGAGCGGAGGATTCTCTCGATGGCCTCGTCTGAGACGTCTGCCATTGGAGAGCGGAGGATTCCCTCGATGGCCTCGTCTGAGACGTCTGCCATTGGAGAGCGGAGGATTCCCTCGATGGCCTCGTCTGAGACGTCTGCCAGCAGGAGCGGCTTGGAGAGCGGAGGATTCTCTCGATGGCCTCGTCTGAGACGTCTGCCATTGGAGAGCGGAGGATTCCCTCGATGGCCTCGTCTGAGACGTCTGCCATTGGAGAGCGGAGGATTCCCTCGATGGCCTCGCCTGAGACGTCTGCCAGCAGGGACGGCTCCGTCACCAGCTCACACTCCCAGTCGATCATATCGACGTACGTCTCGGCGGCGAAGTTAATGGCAGGAATGTTGTAGGGGGCGAACTTCTGATGGGTGCTGAGGAATCTTGTAGGGGCGAACTTCTGATGGGTGCTGAGGAATTTTGTAGGGGCGAACTTCTGATGGGTGCTGAGGAATCGTGTAGGGACGAACTTCTGATGGGTGCTGAGGAATCGTGTAGGGGCGAACTTCTTATGGGTGCTGAGGAATCTTGCAGGGGCGAACTTCTGATGGGTGCTGAGGAATCGTGTAGGGGAGAACTTCTGATGGGTGCTGAGGAATCTTGTCGGGGCGAACTTCTGATGGGTGCTGCTCCTGCCTACTGCGATGCCGCATGATGGCCTGGACAGCTTTAGCACGGACTGCTGGATCACTGTCTGAGGTCATCGAAACGAGCAGGACTTTCGGATGAACCCAGTATCCATTGCGTTGGATGACCGGCTTGATACTATCCAGGTCAGCACTGGGCAGAGCTCGTGCCAGCTGCACGCTGTGGAACAAGTTCTTGGCACCCTCTGCACACGACGAATGCAGCTCGGTGAAAAACCACATCGGCGCATAGGGGTTCAGAATAAAGTTGACCGGCCGACGCTGGTCCTTTGATGGTCGAACGGTGCCTATGTAAATACAGCCGGAGCAGGCGGGAGGCCAGAGTGACCCACCGGGCGTGGTTGAGAGCCCCCACCTTCGTCTCCGCCACAGCCGGTGCAATATTGCCTGATTGCACGGCTAGGCAGAGGCGGCAGAGCAGCTGCTGGTCTGAGATCCGCCCGACCCGGCGCGCTGCCCGCCGCATGGTGTTAGCTCACCGTCCCTCGCCGCCTGACGCTTGGAGATTGCAAGGCTGGGAGTTATGACCCCGCGCGCTGCCCGCCGCATGGTGTTAGCTCACCGGCCCCCGCCGCCTGACGTTTGGAGATTGCAACGCTGGGAGTTATGACCCCGCGCGCTGCCCGCCGCATGGTGTTAGCTCACCGGCCCCCGCCGCCTGACGCTTGGAGACTGCAACGCTGGGAGTTTGGATTGTACAGACCTACTGTGACCTGGCGCCACCTGAAAACACTTTTTGTGTGTGAACAATTCTTACGCTTTCTCTACAATTGGCTTCTGTGCCAGTTTTTATCCCTCTAAAAAATACAATGTTGTCCAACGACACACCCCTAATTAGACAAATCGTAATCCAGTTTCTGTTTTACTGTCACCTTATTATCGCAAAGAGCATCAAAACCAATGAGTGCAGGGCTGGGAAACCCTAGCTGTGTGTCACCGTTGGGATTCTGAAGCCCGAAGTTTGTCACCAGTTTTTTCCCCTACAATTTTGCCAACTTTTCCAAAACAAAACAAAATGGCACTGACGGACGCAGGTTTTGTTGTTTGTTGATTGGGGTTTAACCCGCGAGTTACTGGGGGGCTATTTCCCCCCTCCCGTTATTTTGTAATTACTCCTAAACGAACACCGTTATCGTCACCAAACTTCCAGTACCTTCTCTCACATCAATTCTACACATGTTGGCAAACGGGAAAATATGAGGCTATGATAGATCAACCGGGAATGACGTCAGAGTGACGTCATGTTCTTCGGTTTTTGTTGCAAAATAATGGTTTACGGAAAACGCTGCCAAAGGTACGATAATTGAGATAAACTAAATTATTTTAAATCAAATTACTGACAATAGATCGGGCTATCAAACTGCTATCTCGGATTTTTGAGTTTGTTTTTAAATTCACAATTTTGAGAAATCCAAATACATTTTTTTTTTAAACAAAATTTTCAAGAAAAAAATCAGAATTATAAAAAAACGGAATATATGTGATCGAGACGTATGCGGTGAATATGTGTACCAAATTTAAAGTCGATATCTTTATAAATGACCGAGTTATGACCTTTAAATGACAAATATCGACCACTTCTTACAGCATTACTATGCATAAAAAACGCATTTCCATTTTTGCTTTTTACTTCTAATTATATGGAACAAACAATGTTCCAAGGTCATTTTTCGCGTTCTAGACGAGAAAAAAAAACATACACATGTGTTACAACGCCTAATGACCGTAATCTGCAGTTTGACCTCATGACCTCGGATGACCTTGACCTGACCCAAGGTCATAAACAGCTTATAAAGGTACTTAGAAGTGTCAGACACACGAATCATACCGATTTATCGACAGTTTATGCGTTTAATATCGCAATTTTGCGCGACAATTCCATCCATCGAGACCTTTTGACACGGTCAAACATTTTGTACTTGACCTGACCTGTGACGTCATCGGTGACCCTGAGGTCAACAATATTATGTTCCCTCGATAAATTTCCGAGGGCTATCGAATGCCGTTTGACATTCGATAGCATTGACATTATAATTTTTACATTCGGTCCAGTAGTTCCTAAGATCATAGGGGGGCAAAAAATAGCCCCCCCCCCCGTAAGTCGCGTTATGAAATATACCCCAGTAACTCGCGGGTTAAGGGCGCGACGACTACCGGAGTCAATTTGCGGTAATAAGGTATTAAAATGTTGCCTTGGTGCACTATGTTTCTTCTTTTGCAATGCTGCCGTCTGCCACATGGTAGTATGGCATCATAATGTGCTGTCATATTGTGCACCAGCATGCAAATCTGCTTCTTAGTCAAAGGTTGTCAACAATAACACAAGCGTTGAAAGCACAAAATGAATATAGAAAACAAAAATAAGATGGCCCCTCACAATCATTCTGCACCCCCCCCCCCCCCCCCCAGATTAGCAGGATTAAAAATAGTCCTGTTGGAGTGGGAGGAGGGGTAACAAACAGCGGTGATCTCCTGTACCTACCTACCAAGTTCAAGTTTAGCTCATACATGGGCAACTTAAGAGGAAAATTGCATACAAATGAGACATCTTTAGCACCTCAACATAACACAGCAGACACTAAGCTAGCAGATATTCTGCCTTTGACCAATATAGCATAACTTTTCCACACATTTGGTAGGACCCTGTCTGATGGGTGAGTTCATGTTTTGGCAAACCGACTGCTGAGTGCATCATATGGTCTTCTTAGGCTGACTTTTCAACTCTCTATTGTTAGTTTTTAGGCTGAATTTCCTACTTACACCATGGCTTGAAAGCAATCCTAGGACTCTGCCTGGAGGGAAGGGGCTGCAGGCCAGGCCCTACTGGATCACTCTGCCCCCCCCCCCCCATCCAGACTGGTAATTGATTCAACTTTTAGGGAATGATTCCATAATGATTCATTTTGGAACTTTGATGATTAAATCACCTTTGGATCCATGAATAACAAATTTGATAATTTATTATTCCCGATTCAAAGAATCAAAACAACATTTTAATCGATTCACGTTTGATTCAACATTTAAATGTGTTTAATTTATGTCAAATCAATACAAATGGAAACTTACAAAGCCATAGGTATATATAAATTATGATCATTAAAACATTGTTATAGCAATAATATATCAGTAGAAATGAGTGCATAGCTACTGGGACTGCATTGTATTTGCAGTCGCACAATTTATCAAGCACACTTGAATTGTTAAGAATCGTTAAATTTGATTGCATGCAGGTTTTGATTCAATCTCGATTCATGAATAAAACGATATGGTGGTGGATTGATTCTTCTTCAATGCAAGCAATTTGCAGATTCAAATCAATAACCAGTCTGGTCCCCCCCCCCCCATGATTAGCCTAATTTTATAATTAGTCCTTTGGGAATGGGAAACTGGTGGGGAAAGAACTGGCTGCCTTGTGTCCCCCCCCCCCTCCCCCTAGCACTAAAAATTCCTGGTTGTTTGACTAAGGTACCTGTTGGGACGCCATGTTATGCACAGTATGGCAGCATGGTATGTCACAGTGTCATATAGTAACATCAGAAAGGCAGCAGCATTGTGCACTCTGAAAAGAAAAAAATCCAAATTTATTCTGATGAAGTTGTTATTACTAATAGGTTATGTGTTAGGTTAAGTTTACTTTAACAGCTTTGTCAGAAGAAATACAGAAATTTTGTTGTGGCGCACAAGGCCAAAATTTATTACGACAAAGTTGTTATTATTAATGGGTAAGGTTAGGTTAAGTTAAGTTGAATGGCTCCGTCAGAAGAAATATGGGAATTTTGCTTTGGTGCACAATGCCGCTACTTTTCTGATGTTACCATATGCTGCCATACTGTGCATAGCGCGGCACACTGACAGGTACCTTAGCCAAAGATTACCAAATTGCATAAAAAAGTGACGCTTCTGTACCTACCAACCAAGTTTAAGTTAAGCACATACACAGGCAACTCAGAGGAAAATGTCCTACACTGGGGTATATTGATCTTTAAAGCACCTCAGCATGACACATCAGACACTACACCAGCAGATTCAAGGGGTGGGAGACCACATCCTCTGATGATGATGATGATGATGGTGATTGGGGTTTACGGGCGCCACAACTACCAAAGTTATTTGGCACCCATTGCACATCCTCTGAAGAACACCCGATACTTGACCCGATACGTCAAATCAAGAGCCTGATGTCAACACTTCCACATATTTACACTGCATAAGCCAGAAGGTTATGTAAAGTTAGTAGGCAGCCTACCGATTTGGTAAGGACAAGAGCCATTCGACCTTGAACTCGGCTGACTACCGGATGACGTCACTGGCGGTAGCCGGCTCCTTCGTCGGCGCCGCGCTCATGCAGAAAACGTAGTCAGTTGCCAGTTAAAGCTCGCTGTTTCGTACGGCCAGGATTCACGAAGATGAGCGTGGTCAATTCTCAGTGCCCATTAATTCCTAGCACATGCTAAATTGTATGATTCTGCTCAAGTGAATTGCCGGATATGCCGCGAAACGCGCCGTGACATGCCGTGACTCCGCCTCCAGTGACGTCACATCAAGCTTCTGGCTCAAACGAGGCGGCTATAGCGGTGTCACCCCCTGCGAGCCGCAGTCCACGCACACATCTTGCGCAACACAAATTACTATCGCCCCGCTGAACGGCCTCTGTTCTGTACTCCTCAAAAGATGCATACCCGAACGGAGGAGGACGGCGACACACTACCGTTCTGTCTCCGTTGTAATTGAACAGCGTGTGGCGTTCACGTGCCGTTTCCCAGCCGCCAGGCTGTGTACAGTGCTCATTATCGTTGATATTGTGTATGTTTTGTTTCTTGAACAAACGAACTCGTGATCGCTTGCTTAAATATTGTATAGATCTGCAGGATTATCTTAACTTAATTATATCTAGGTGCGAGTATCATGCCAGAAGTCATCATTTGCAAAGGTATGGTACCTACTCGTCTGTCTAAGATTTGTCACCGATTACTCCACTGATGGCTATAGGTTTATCACCGATTAGAATGGCAGCACGGTAACTTTTCCCAGCCCTGAATTAATGCTGAATGATGTTCAGCTTTGCGTTACGGTTTACGTGATATACGCTTAGTGATACGCTCTTAGCGTTAAAACTAACGCTTACGAGTTAGTTATCTGTTGGAACTTGGAACCACTGTTTTACACTACCATAAAGCAACAATGCATACACGCACATGTCTACTTATATTCCTGTTCCTAGATGGCACCAGTAGTAAGCGCCTGAAAATATGCTGTACCGCATAGCTTGAAGCCGTCTCTGATTCAACTGAACTGTGCGGTCCGCGCAAGGGGGTAACCGTACCTTGGCGCTGAGAACCATTGTTTAGCATGGTGCTTTCTATTGACGTAGGAAGGTATGGAAAGTAGGGGTAGCGAATGAAGGTTTCAAGATTCTTCCCATATATCATCATAGGTTGGAATCACAACCTTCGCTATACCCTAGCATGACACTGATGATAGTGTGTACCAAAAGTGAGGTACCTGGACCTTGTGCTGCCCTTGAGGCACCACAACCCCTCGTGCGCTCCCGCCTTCACGGAAAATGACGCTGACCCGTCAAGTTACACCCACACCGACCCAGAGAGCTCCTGCAGCCAATCATTTCTATTGGCGGAACATAGTCCGACCGGGGCGGGCAGAAATCGAGACAGGAGCCCGGCAATCTGGAGCAGAACGGGAAATAAATGTCTTAACCCGTGCCGGGGAGGGGGGGACGATTAGACGCCCCAACTAAGGTTTTTCGAGGATAGCGGGAAAAGGGTGGCGCGCAGCGCCGCCGTTTTGGCCACAGCTGTTCGGTCTTCAATTACCAACATCGTGTTAAAAAAAAACCTTGGGCCATCTCAGGTCAAGGTCACCAGGCCAGGTCACGTGACCCCAGCTCAAACAAGGTTTGCCGTCGTACCACATCTACAGTTTCTGGCCGATGGTTTTAAACTTACAGGATTTCACAAGGTCATAGGTACCTACAATTCGTTTATCTCAGATGTTCGATATAAACGACCTAAGGTGGGGTCAATTAAGTGACTTCCCCATTATAAGTCAATGGGGAAATATGCAAATGCTTCCTATTGTGAGGACACGCATGATATCAATCCAATTCCTTCTGGATCATGTTATCTTAGGTCATTATTAATTATCCAGGTGCAATTTTTGTTCCGTGATCCCATAGAGGCAGCCGAGGTCATCCGAGGTCACCAACACTTTTTGTCAATAAATCTGGACAATATAAAGATATATAAGCGAAACCGGCACCAATGTATTTGTCTCATCGAGATACATCTCCCAATATGCAACATGACCTACTTGGGTCATCACTTGACCTTAAGCTTAGGTCAAATTTTTAAGTTGTCTTAACCTAGTCAACAGGAATATGATTCGAAACACCTTGACGAGACAAACACGATAGCGTAAACATTATGGTTTCATATTTATTAGATAAAATGCTATTGGCGAACAAACTATTTTGCCAAAAAAACTGCCTTTTTGACATTTGATGACCTTTCGAGCCAAAACTATTGACCCAAGCTCAACTCTGAAGGACACCAATTGCGACTACACTTTTTGCTCAAGAGCTTTATATTTTTTCTCTCGTGTGTTCCTTGCTGTCATAGTTCCAGAGGTATTGTTTTTTTTTGCGATCGAAGCTTAGTCCTAAAACTGGGAAATTTTACATTTTATGACCTCTGGTGACCTCAATATTGACCTGAGCAAAACATGACTTAATTCGTTTCAAAATGATTTTTGATGAGCTTTCGAATGGTATTTTCGGTTTTATATATGTACCATAAGAGCCGAGTTAACATCTGACCCCCCCCCCCTGCTTGGTGCTTGGTGCCACCTTCGCCATGTCGGGGGGGGGGGGCGACATGGCGAAGGTGGCACCAAGCACCGTTCCGGCGCGGGTTAACACGCGCCCTGGAGGGCCTCTGATAATTACACGCCCTGGAGGGGGGGGGGGGCGGATTTCGCCCCCCCCCCCTATGATCTCGAAAACCACACAACGTAGCGACAAGCGGGAAACGACGTTAGATAGCTCGAGACAAGCTCTTTCGAAAGTATTTCGTTAATTTTTTCAGGTCAATATTGAGGTCACCAGAGGTCATCAAGGGTCAGATTTTCAAGTTTTCAAGACTTCGGTTCGAACACCCCCAAATATCTCGGGAACTATGATAGTTAGCAGCAAACGGAAAAAAGCAATCGAAAGTCATTGAAAAATGCAATCGACATAGGTGGCCTCAGATTTGAGCTCAGGTCAATAGTTTAGGCTCCAGAGGTCATCGAATGTCAAAAAGGTGATTTTGTTTTCAAAACTGTTTTCCCCAAATAACCTTTTACCTAATAAAGATAAAGCAATAATGTTTATGCCATCGCGTGTGTCTTATCAAGGCGCTTCGAATCATATTCATGGTGACCGGGTTAGGTTAACTGAGAAATTTGACCTCAGGTCAAGGTCAAGTGGTGACCCAAGTTGGTCATGCTGCATATTGGGAGACGTGTCTCGACGAGACAAACATATTGGTACCGTTTTCGCTTCTCTATCTTCATTATGTCGATAGTTATTGATAAAACCGTGTTGGCGGTCACAAAATTGACTTGACCTTAGGTCACCGATATTAGAAATCCGAGATAAACAAATTGTTGGTATCGATGACCTTATGAAGTCCTGCACGATTGAAACCGATCGGCGTAAAACTGCGGCTGTGGTACTACTGCACACGTTTTGGAGTTGAGGTCATCACGTGACCTGGTCTGGTGACCTGACCTGAGATGACCTGAGGCCAAGAATTTTACATAATGCGGGAAGTTCATTTCTAAACAGGTATAGGAAAAACGGCGGCGCTGCGCGCCGCCGTTTTTGCGCTATCCTCGAAAAACCGGAGGGGTGGGCGGATTTCGCCCCCCCTCCAGGGCGCGTGTTAAGTTGTCTGGCATTCTTTCGGCCAAACTGAAACAATCTAGGATACGTAAGCACAGAACTATCCACATGTGCTGTTTTTTAGCTGACGACTGAGTTCGTTCCTACGCCAACAATGCTGCCACGGCTAGGTGGCAGCACATTACCGTCACTTAGCGCTACAATGTATGACAACACGTGTCTCTTTGTGGAATTGTCAGCACACAGCCTCTCCCACTTGAGCACATTAAATCATGACAACATACCCCCCCCCCCCCCCACCCGGCACGGCGCGGGTTAAGAAATGTATTTCACGTTCCGATACATATTTCCGGGATCATGTCTCGAAATCTGAGGAGTAACTGTCATTTAGACAAAAACGGTTACTTTGGCGACTGGCTGAAGTCTATTTCGGGTGCCCCTTCGCACCGTCGGATGACCTTTGGTGTTCTACTGCTGGCTTTCTGCTTCGCCTAACGCCCACAGCGCTGCGTGTTAAAGCAGCATACACTTCACTACTCAGCAGCGGAATTAATTCCGCAATGGCGTGCTGGCGTTTGTCGTGGTCTTACTTCGCCAACGCGTAACGTGGGGACTAATGTGTGACTGCCAGACTTGGCTCCAGCCAGTCGGCAGCACTCGCAGACATGAAGCGGCCGGGCGCGGTGCTGCTGCTGCTGACGTCAGCGGCTGCGGTCCAGTACCGCTGGCAGGCCGCCGTGTCCCTCCACGGCCCGGCTGTCCAGACGATCTCGGCCGTCTCGACGGTTGTGTGTGGCCTTCGATGTGAGCGCCTGTCGGAGGAGGAGTGTAGCGGCTTCACATACGATGCAGGTGACGGCACGTGCCGCCTGTTCTCTGGCGACTGCCGCGGTCCGGCCGCCAGCAGCTCTCAGCAGACCACTGACCACTACCTGGGCCGCTCCCACTGTCCAGGTGAGAACAAACATCTCTCAGCAGACCACCGACCACTACCTGGGCCGCTCCCACTGTCCCGGTGAGAACAAACATCTCTCAGCAGACCACCGACCGCTACCTGGGCCGCTCCCACTGTCCCGGTGAGAACAAACAGCTCCCAGCAGACCACCGACCGCTACCTGGTCCGCTACCACTGTCCAGGTGAGAACAAACAGCTCTCAGCAGACCACCGACCGCTACCTGGTCCGCTACCACTGTCCAGGTGAGAACAAACAGCTCTCAGCAGACCACCGACCGCTACCTGGTCCGCTACCACTGTCCAGGTGAGAACAAACATCTCTCAGCAGACCACCGACCGCTACCTGGGCCGCTCCTACTGTCCCGGTGAGAATAAGTGGCAATGACCAAGGTTGAATTCCGTGGATTTTGAACGCTCAAGTATTGTTAAAATCATAACAACTTGTATCATGTTATGATGCATGTCAATACATCATGCTTGTTGCATTTCCCTTTTTCTTCTTGGAAATTCTTAAGCCGGTGAGCATATCGAAATTACCTAAAGTGTAGCACATTCTAAAATGTATTCAGTCACAATTTCTGATGGCTACTAAAATTATGTGTGCATAATGAAGGATCCAAGACGACCGATTAGTTTGGAGGAGCCCAATTTTAACAGTTCCAAAAATAAAAACGTCATCTTGTTTGTCTTAGTGTAAATAACAACTGATTTCATGGGCGTAGGAACGTCACGGAAAGTGTGTGGGGGGGAGTAAAACTTTGATCTTGTCTTGAGACAAACCAAACCCCCTATGCAAGATTTCTTTGCAGATTTGGGCTCCTCTCGCCTTGGCGAACCGTTTGCTACCTAAACTATTCCTTATTAAGCAAAGGAAAACAAGCATAGCAAAAAC
This sequence comes from Chirona hameri, assembly GCA_036785665.1. NCBI lineage: Eukaryota > Metazoa > Arthropoda > Thecostraca > Balanomorpha > Balanidae > Chirona > Chirona hameri. Next base: position 68,885 of record JAXIVJ010003829.1, read on the forward strand.
AATGGCCCAAAAGTGTGTGTGGGGGGGGGGGGAATGCCCCCCCCCCCCGGCCCCCTGTTCCCACGCCTATGACTGATTTAGAACACACATTCCTCAGTAGAGTTTTTCCTATACAGTATCAGTAAAATCAAGGCAATGTGTCATCTTTGGCCGATTTCAGTCGCTGGGTGCAGACCGAAATTTTACATATATGAATTATGAGGGCGGAGATAGCTGATAATGAGGAAGATGTCTACATATATAATAATGTGGGTCCATGACTGTTGTAAAAATGTATGAGTTAACTACTAGTATGCTGTACTAGGGAAACTAGGTATGACATAACAATAGATTCTACAATTTGTATGATAAAATTCAACTGTTTACTATTATGCAGTCACAGCTCGACGTTGGCTCATATTTGGCCGTAATCTTGCAGGCATGATGTCCAATCCGTGCGCCTGTCCGGCCGGCTTCAGCCGCTGTGCCGGCCGCTGTCTGTCCCGGCTGGACCAGCAAGTCAACTACGCACAGGCGGAGACCCTCTGCGCCGAGCTCGGCGCCCACCTGGCCGTGCCCCGCTCCGAGGCGGAGAACCAGTGCGCCGCGACTGCCGCCGCTAGCACACTCGCCTGGCTTGGCTTTAACGACGCCGTCACTGAGAACCAGTTCGTCGTCGCCGACGGCTGCGGCATTGTGCGGTCCGACGACCCGGCCTGGGCCTCGGGGCAGCCCAACAACTACCTAGGTCAAAGCCACGGAATGCTCGCTCATCCCGATTCTGGGCTTGAGCCAGGATGGCACGACAGTTTTCCCGCTGATCTATATTTCCCGCTCTGTCAGCTGTCGTTCTGCTACCATCTCGGCTGTCAGTGAAGGGATTCCTCTGGTTCTGCTATTTATTTATTTATTTATTTATTTCACATAATCAGGTCGTTCCACTGTGACAGGGTTATTCCACGACCATCGAACACGATCAGACAGTTGTCAAATCAACCTTAATACGACTAAAAAGAAGACAAAAATTACACAAATATTTACAATGGACAAATCATGCAAGTAGCAAGTCACGAATCTTGGTCTTGAACGGTGGCATAGCCAGGCCAGAGTGCCCATCGGCGATCACGAGTCGGTTATACAGCTCAGCAGCTCGGTACACAAATCGTCGTTTCTCATGATTGTTTCTGACACGGGGCAAGCTTAGATGGTGAGACTGCCTAGTATCACGGCGCACATGCACGCGGTTGTATGTAATGCACGAACGCAACAAGTCAGGTTTTTCGTGAGTGAGTATACCGTGCAGCAGACAAAGATCAAAATATGACACCATGTCAGACGTACCCAACCATCTGAGATCACCGATGACATCGGAAATATGGTCATACTTTCGCCTCCCGGAAATGACCCTGGCTGAGAAGTTAAACACTTTCTGCAACTTGGTAATGTTCGTGCGGTTAGCGCTCCCGTAGACTTGTACACAATACCGTACATGGGAAAGGACCAGGGCGTCAGCTATCCTCGCCCGTCCTCGGTAGTACACTCAATGGAATTATATGTCTGATGTGCATGAGTCCGATAAGGATACCGAAACAGCGGTTGATGATGTGGTCTATGTGCGCCGCCCAAGAGAGTTCAGAGTCCATGACTACCCCTAGGTTTTTCACGGACTTGGAGAAAGGCAGGAGCTGGCCCATGAACTTGATCTGTGGGGGATCCCTGATTTGGACCAGCTGGCGACGGTCGCCGCACAGGAGGAGCTCTGTCTTGCTGGCGTTCACCAGCATACCATGCTGGAGGAACCAGGTGCACATCATATCGAGAATATTCTCCAGCGCCAGCTTCAGCTCTGGTAGCCTGCTGCGGGGGCCAATGATTGCCACCTGGGAATCATCGGCATAGCGGACCAAGGAGGTGCGGAAGCCGCTGATGCTGGAGGGGATGTAGCAGCTGATGTTGTTGCTGATGACGTTGAACAGCAGTGGCCCCAGGCAGATGCCCTGATATGTCCCAGTGTCAATGGTAAGGGAGTGTCACCCACCCGTACGCGCTGTGTGTGACCTGCCAGGTAGCTCTTGATCCAACCTGTTGAAATATGAAGCTGCTCAAGGCTGTTCAGCAGTGTCGCGTGGTCCACGACATCAAAGCAGCGACTGAGGTCAATTAACGTTAAAAGAGATATTTCTGATTGGTCCATGCCCTGGAGGATCTGTTCGGTCATAGATAAAAGAGCAGTGGTGGTGGAGTGGCGCGACATAAAACCGTGCTGGTCCGATCTGAATAGACAGTGGTGATGAAGGTAGGCGGTGATCTGCTGATGGACAAGTTTCTCAATGATTTTGCAAATGGCCGGAACGTTGGTGATGGGTCGGAAATTGGATGCTTGGGAAGGGTCACCTCTTTTATGAAGAGGGATGACGACGGCACACTTCCAGCTGGCAGGGACTGATTCAGTGACTATGCTAGTGTTAATGATGCGCAGTAAAAGATGCCCGATGTCATTAAAACAAAGCTTAACAATTTTGATGGGCACATCACCCGGCACACATGAGTCCTTGTTAGGCAGACCGAGAATGACGCTCTGAAGCTGGTCTCGTGACACGGGAAGGATGTTGAGAGCCCCGGTGTGGACACGTGGAAGCCTAGTGTTCAGGGGCAGGCGACCAGAGCGCTCGAACTCTGCCATCACAGCGTCCAGCGTCGATCTCCCTATGGGGCAAAAATACTGGTTAAGGTCTGCCGCTGACAGGTTGACGGGAGACACTGAGGGACCACGCTTGGGAGCAATGACTGATTTCAGCTGTTTAAAAAGGCGTGAAGCAGGGGTGGATTGCACGCGCTCAGTGAGGTCCTCGCGCCTATCCTTCCTAATTGCGCGCTTAGTCAGTATGTTAAGACGGTGATAGGTGTCTCTGTCGGCGTTTCTCAGGGCCTCCCTGCGCTGGCGCATGAGGTCTAAGGTCTCGCGGCTGACGGGAGGAGGAGAGAGATTGTGGACCTTGAACCTGCGGATGGGAGCATGTTTGTCGAGCAGACGGTTCGTGACATCAGCAAATGCATTCCATTGGTGTTCACAGGGATTATCTCTACCGACTACTGAGTGCCAATCGATGTTACGAACATCATTTAGGAATGCCTGCTCGTTGAACGCACGCCAGTTACGCCCGGTGCGGTACAGAGGTACGGGTTTGACACGAGGAATGGATGAATGAACAATGACGCGGCGGTGATGGGTGACAAAATGGCAAATATCAACAGTGCACACAGGTGGAGTAGCGACATTACACAGTTCACGAGACAGCAGCACAACATCGAGAATGGACTGAGTGTCACCACGGTAGAAGGTGGGCTGGTTCACGACGTTGATTAGTCCATAACGCTCGCCAAGCTCGATGAGGCGACGGTGGGCAGCGGGGCTCGTCTGCGAATCAGAGTTTAGATCTCCGGTCAGCCCGATCCTCTGAGCCGGGTGGGCGGTGATGACGGCCTGCAGCTGCTGATCGATGTCATCGAAGTCGGCGTCCGCCTGCGATGAACTCGATGAGGGAGGTCGGTAGATGCAGCCGATAGTGGTGGCGCGCTTCTGGTTGAACTTGACACTGAGCCAAATTGACTCAGCGTATGACGGCCCAGATGGCGCTGGTGTGACGATCCGGGTGGCTAGGAGAGTCGCGGACGTAGATGGCGACACCGCCTCCTGCCTTCTTGCGACCTAGCTTCCTGTCCTGCCGGAACAGACGGTACCCAGGCAGCTTAATGAGGCGGTCAGGCGTGCTGGATTTCATGTTCGTCTCCGTGATGCATAGAACATCAGCGGCTCTCTGCTGCAGCTCAGCTACGATGTCTGGAAGCTTCGGTAGGAGCGATTGCACGTTCAGCAGCTCGATGATGATGTTGGAGGGGTTGCTGGCTGTTGCGGCGGCAGCATGAGCGGTGTGAGTCGGCGCCACACGTTCAGTCTGTAGAAGAGACATGCGCTGCGGGCGCACCAGACAGCGCTGTTCACTGTCAACCAGGCCCTGAGTCCGGCGGGAATCTTGTGCTGTAGCAGGCCGAGACGTGATGCATACGGGGATAGGCGGAGAAGGTGAAAGTAAAGGGTGACGTTCTACACGGTGAGGCCATGAGGCTCCAACGCCTTCCTGCCGGCTGGTGTTCGGCAGACCCGGCCCAACCCGGGGTACAGCAGCCGGATCGCGCCCCGTGACGGAGGCGCGTCCATAGCTGGCGGTGAGGGGGATCAGGACCCCTGTTTCAGAGGCGGATTCAGGGACGGTGAGGAGGATCAGAGCGCGGCCGAGGTTCAGGCGACGTAGATGTTCATCGTCAATGGCGTGACGACGACGTGCCTGGACGCGATGACCGGCCCTTCTCCCCCTGCGGTGCCGCCTTACGCCGCCACTGCCCGGGTGGGCGCCGGGTGGCGAGTGATGGATGGCGGTAGGAGGGTCCGCCATGTGGACAGAGGTCTCCTGTCCGGCGCGCGGGCTGCTGTCGACGCCGACGGTAGACTGGAGACGGTAGGGGAGTGCACGGCCTTGCGATTTGTGGAGACGGCGGTGGTAGTCTTGGTAGTCTCTCCCAGAAACGGTAGAATGGAGTGACGACGGGCGAGACCCATGGCCAATTATTGCAAATACTAAATGATGTAAAAAAGTTAAACACGAAAGAAAGAGGCACGAAAATCACTTCGGTCGGTCCGAAAACACTTCTTGCGAATACCAGGCAAATCTTGTAGGTGTCCGAAACTTAAAACCGCGCGAAATCACTCGATAACGGAGGAGCGACACGAGTGGGCGGCTGCCGGTGGAGGCGCTCAGCACAACACAACTATCAATCACAACTGCTACCATCTCGGCTGTCAGTGAAGGGATTCCTCTGGTTCTGCTACCATCTCGGCTGTCAGTGAAGGAATTTCTCTGGTTCTGCTACCATCTCGGCTGTCAGTGAAAGGATTTATCTGGTTCTGCTACCAGCTCGGCTGTCAGTGAAGGGATTCCTCTGATCGCTCTACCTTCTCGATTGTCAGTGAAGGGATTCCTCTGCAGTCGCTCTACAATCTCGGTTGTCAGTGAAGGGATTCCTCTGCAGTCGCTCTACTATCTCGGTTGTCAGTGAAGGGATTCCTCTGCAGTCGCTCTTTCGCCTTTATTTGGCAGCCGCTTGTTTCCGTTGGCTTACCATTTGGTTACGGTAGCGTTTTTTTACTTGATCGCACCACAGCTGGTGAGGTTGTACGGCGTCCATAACGACTTGCTACAGAGCTTGACCTTGGCAAAGTAATAGGAATCATTGTCTGTTATATTTGCACCAGCCTAGGTCAAGCAAAGAGGCGTGTGGCTCAGGCAAGCATTTTATTTTTTGGCATTGTTTATCTGAAATACAACAAATATGTTTGTGTCATGAGAAATACATCACTGATTGGTCGATTGTTTGGTCTAATGACGTTATGTTATGCAGCCATAAGCGTTATCGATATCTCCATGAGATTGGCGAACTTTTTTCCTTCACCTGATCTGTGACTTTTTAATGACCTGTGGCCATTCTTATAAATAAAAAATCGAGTCACGGCTCGATTTTTTTTTGCTAATTCTGAGCCATTCGTTATCAGAAGCAAGTCAAAGAAGAAAAAATCGCCGACACGAAAACGAGACAAAGAAACGAGAACCATTGGTGTCTGGCATGATCGTAACAGGACAAGCAAGCGATATACATGGTGACGTTTAACCCTCGCCCTACGGGAGTTTTTTTTCACCTTCGCCCTACGGGGGGGGGCTGACAGGCCCACTGTTAACTTATAAACCAAGCAACTTAGAGCAATGCGGTAAGAAGCAGCATGTTGCCTGTCATGAGAGGAATACAAAAGTATGCTATTTTTAGGTTTCAGGTCAACGGATGACCTTCCAGGTCAAGTGAATGACCTCGGATTTACCACGAACAGCGATTTTGCTCTTCAGGAAACCTCAAAATTATAAATTGATAAATGTAGATAAAAAGGCATGTTCCTAGACCAATTTTGGCTCAGAAATACAGCAAAGGTAATTATTTGTTCGTATCTTGTCAAAAAAGTAAAAAGTAAAGTAATTTTTTCCAAATGTTGTCATCAGTTTCTTACACTTAGGGAGCCATCACTCAGTCAAAAATAAAGATATTGCTTTGCAATTTGGTATGAGTATTGTCCATACTGAGTTATTTCACATATATTCCGTTTTTTAATATCTTTGAAAATTTTGATTTTGTGGGGATTTAAAAAAAAAACTTTATTTTTATTTTAGGGGTCAAAACCCAAAATTTGGCAAATCCGAGATTGCCATTTTAAAGAGAATACGATTTTGTTTCTTTGGTGAATTGCGTTTGCATTTTACTTTAAAACTGTTTTATACCATTTTTCAAATATTTATCGTTTTTCCACCAACATGACGTCATCAAAACATGATTATCTCCCACCTGACTCCTCCTCTGACCTGACTTTGACCTTTGCTTACAATATCACTTTTGATTATGCGGATATGTATTATACCTTTAAGAGCACTTTGTGCGATAATAGTCACAATCTAAGGCTTTGGATGGAAAGTATGGCCCAACAACTAAAATATATCAATGCCATCTTTGACCTGACCGTGACCTGACATGTGACCTTATTTGGAAAATTTCGTATTTGCGTTGGATGCATCTCGTTGAGAGCTTTCGATTTCCGCCTTGCGCGTCTCGCTGCAGTTATTGGTTCGGAAAATAACCAGGGGGCGACAAACGCTCCCCCCCCTCCCAGCCAATGGCGTTCGGCTGAGACCCCAACCAATGCCGGGTTAATGCGACGCGCCTTCCATTGTTAGGCAGGTAAACCAAAAATGATGCACATCGACCGCTAAAATCGGACATTCACAAAAAAGGAGGGTGGGCGGATTCCCCCCCCCCCCTCCCTTCTCCAGTGCGCGTGTTAAAAACGGAGTTGTGATGTCAGACGGAAAACTGATGAGACACCAAACAGGGGCGTAGCCAGGATTTCGGCCAGGGGGGGGGGGGGGGGGGGGGGGGGCAAACGGGATCAGAGGGGCCCTCGTAGCCAATTGGGGGCCCACACACTGGCGGATAGGGTTCGAGTTTGGGGGTAAAAATTTATATCCCATCAAACCCATCAAACCGCCTGAAATCAGCACAAAATGTACACATTTCCTGATAAGAAAATCTAAGCAACTTTATCTAAGGAAGTTTGTTTTAAATCAGCTATCAAGGCATATGCAAGCGAAATCCGATGAGTTTTCAGAAATGTGTGAGACTTTTTGGGATTCCCCCCCTAAAAAAAACTTGGCAGATCCAGGGGAAAAGGGGCCATAGCAGCCGTCAAACCGCCTGAAATCAGCACAAAATGTACACATTTCCTGATAAGAAAATCTATGCAACTTTATCTAAGGAAAGTTTGTTTTAAATCAGCTATCAATGCATAAGCAAGCAAAATCTGATGAGTTTTCAGAAATGTGAGACTTTGGGATTCCCCCTAAAAAAAACTTCCGTGCCCCCCCCCCCCCCCCCTCCACCACCACCACCCATCCCAAACGTCTTCTTCCAAACGTCCAGACCCCAATACATTTTGTCCTAACGTCACAATAACTTCACGCGCATCCACATGAGGGCTTGCGCTGTTATTGTAGCTCGTTGGCTATGCTACCAAATGCTGCCATATTTAGGGAAATAGGAGGTCGGACAGATCATTTTGTAACCAACGCTTAAAAGTCGATAACATTAACTCGGTAGGCCTGAGGCAGGCACGTAGCCAAGGGGGAGGGCGGGGAAGGCTACCCCCCCCCCCCCCCCCCCCCCCGCCCTGGAGGCCCGGCGGGCCCTTTTCGGGCGCGCACCGAAAAGGGCCGACGAGACCACGCTCATGGACTACGCGAAGCGTGGTCTTTAAGAGTTTAGAGCATTTCAGAGGTTCTTTAGGGGCACCAGGGCCCTTTCTGAAAGACCACGAGGGCCCTTGGACGTTCAGCAGAGCCCTGTACATGTCAGAAGGGCCCCTGTACAAGCCGAAAGGGCCCCTGAGCGGGTCAAAGGGCCCCTGAACACGTCGAATGAGCACCGAGCCAGCACAGAGGGACCCCTGGGAAGGTCGGAGAGGCCCCTGAGCATGTCGGCAGGGCGACAAAGCAGCCAGTGCAGTCCCTTGCCAGGTCTTAAAGGAAATAGTTCACCTTCAACATGGGGTTTTGAACTGAAATAGCAGTTTTGTAGCCCGTGTTGAGAAATCCTTATCTGCAACTTTTCTTGGCTGAAAAGACTCCAGCCGAAGATATTTGACTTTTTGGCGAAGGAATGCGGCGCATATATGATATACCGTACCGTCTGAGAGTGCCAGCACTGGTCTGAGCATGCGCAGACCAATAACGCACACCATAACATTAATAATATTCGACCTTCTGTCCTGAATTGGCGCGATGTAGGACCATTTTTGAAAAGAAAAAAGAAACTGTAATACAAAATATAATAAAATCGTGTTCTAAAAAAAAATCCGAAGGTGAACTATTTCCTTTAACACGCGCCCTGGAGGGCCTCTGATAATTACACGCCCTGGAGGGGGGGGGCGGATTTCGCCCCCCCCCCCCTATGATCTTGAAAACCACACAACGTAGCGACAAGCGGGAAACGACGTTAGATAGCTCGAGACAAGCTCTTTCGAAAGTATTTCGTTCATTTTTTTTCAGGTCAATATTGAGGTCACCAGAGATCATCAAGGGTCAGATTTTCACGTTTTCAAGACTTCGGTTCGAAGACCCCCAAATATCTCGGGAACTATGATAGTTAGCAGCAAACGGAAAAAAAGCAATCGAAAGTCATTGAAAAATGCAATCGACATAGGTGTCCTCAGATTTGAGCTCAGGTCAATAGTTTAGGCTCCAGAGGTCATCGAATGTCAAAAAGGTGATTTTGTTTTCAAAACTGTTTTCCCCAAATAACCTTTTACCTAATAAAGATAAAGCAATAATGTTTACCCCATCGCGTGTGTCTTGTCAAGGCGCTTCTAATAATATTCATGGTGACCGGGTTAGGTCAACTGTGAAATTTGACCTCAGGTCAAGGTCAAGTGGTGACCCAAGTTGGTCATGTTGCATATTGGAAGACGTGTCTCGACGAGACAAACATATTGGTACCGTTTTCTCTTCTCTATCTTCATTATGTCGATAGTTATTGATAAAACCGTGTTGGCGGTCACAAAATTGACCTGACCTTAGGTCACCGATATTCGAAATCCAAGGTTAACAAATTGTTGGTATCTATGACCTTATGAAGTCCTGCAAGATTGAGACCGATCGGCATAAAACTGTGGCTGTGGTACTACTGCAAACGTTTTGGAGTTGAGGTCATCACGTGACCTGGTCTGGTGACCTGACCTGAGATGACCTGAGGCCAATAATTTTACATAATGCGGGAAGTTCATTTCTAAACAGGTATACAAAAAACGGCGGCGCTGCGCGCCGCCGTTTTTGCGCTATCCTCGAAAAACCGGAGGGGTGGGCGGATTTCGCCCCCCCTCTCCAGGGCGCGTGTTAAACAACATGAGTCCTGTTAACCCTATTCCTTGCGGGCGGCCAGAAATACGTTAAGTGCAGGGGCAGATTCTGCCCTCCCTCCCCCCCCCCCCCAGAGATCTCAAGAACCGCTCGGGCGATTTCGATGGGACAAACTATTCGATTCGTCATGAAAAGATGGAACCTTTTGGACCCCGATTTTTTTGTGTTAAAAAATGGGGGGTCGGTGGGCAAAAAATACGCAAATGTTGGGTGTTCTTTGAAAGGTCATTTCAGTCATGTGGTTCTGCCGATTGTCATGCAACAAACGTTTTTGAGCTTGAAATGTACTGGTCTTCAATATATCAAAAGACGGGCACCAAAATTAAAAATCATAGGGGTATTCAGGGGACGTAAAATGGGGTGATTTTCTTATAACAAATATGTGCTCTTCGTAATTGTTTAACCTTCCCCTACGGGAGCTTTTTTCACCTTCGCCCTACGGGGGGCCTGACAGGCCCCCCCTGTTAACTTCCAAACCAAGCAACTTAGAGCAATGCGGTAAGAACCAGCATGTTGCCTTTCATGAGAGGAATCCAACAGTATGCGATTTTTAGGTTTCAGGTCAACGGATGACCTTCCAGGTCAAGTGAATGACCTCGGATTTATCACGTCCAGAACAGCGATTTTGCTCTTCAGAAAACCTCAAAATTAGAAATTGATAAATGTAAATAAAAGGCATGTTCTTAGACCAGTTTTGACTCAGAAATACAGAAAATGTAATTATTTGTTCGTATCTTGTCAACAAAAGTAAAAAAAAAAATATTTAAAAAATACGTCATCAGTTTCTTACACTTAGGGAGCCATCACTCAGTCAAAAATGGAGATATTGCTTTGAAATTTAGTATGGGTATTGTCCATACTGAGTTATCTTACATATATTCCGGTTTTATTAATGTCTTTGAAAACAATTATTTTGTGGGGATATTTCCAAAAAAAAAAGTTTTTTATTTTATTTTAGGGGTCAAAAACCCAAATATTTGCAAATCCGAGATAGTCATGTTAAAGATAATTATATTTCGTATCTTTGACAAATTGTGTTTGCAATTTCCTTTAAAACTCTGTTTACTACAATTTTCAAATATTTCTCATTTTTTTTTACCAACATATCGTCATCAAAACATGATTATCTCCCAAACTACCTAACTAATTTAAATTACATTTTTACAGCATACGTGTAACTGTTGTAAACTCAGCTACCAAAAAATTTCAAGCAAGATGCACCGTATGTGTAAAAACTTATTCAAGAAAAACCTTAGGGGGGGGGGGTTAAGACGATATGAACGTCTTAACCCCCCTCCCCCCGATAAACGAAAAACCTTGACAGGCCGTCTTAACCCTCGGCCTGTCAGGCCGAGGGTTAAGACGATATACCCTCGGCCTGTCAGGCCGAGGGTTAAGACGATATGAACGTCACATGTGGGCATTATTTGCTGTAATTTGTTAAATGTAATCGCATAGGCGGATCCAGGTAAACAACGTGGGAGGCACCATGCACGTAACGCTTTATCCTCTTGCTAATTTGAAAGTGGACCTAATATGAGAGAGGGTATCGCCTCCTATTTTCCTTTGTACCTGAGTGCGCCTCTGCCCCAAAATATGTACAATCCCAGTATCTATGATGTATATTGTAGTGCACATGTTTCAGATGCATTTATTGCACCGCAAACTACGAAGGAAGTATATGCCACACAATCACATTCGTAACACCCTGCCAAAAACAGGAGCCTGGCACTGGCTCTGCTAGGTCTATTCTTACCGCCTCTGCTAGGTCGGAAATGTCCGCTCTCTGCCAGGCCTTAGCAACGCCAGCTCAAGCTGATGTAAATGTTTATCAGTTTGCAGAAGTGCAGACCACCACCCCGCCCCCCCCCCCCCCCCAAGGCCGGCGGGTCTCGCCAGCGGAGCCTGACCAGTGCGGGTCAGTCAGTCCCGGGACAGCCGTGCGGCCGGCGGTGACGCGTCTGACTGCTCAGGTACTGTGCCGTGCTCTGCCGCCGTCCTACCAGCGCTGAGCCGTCGGTCTCCAGCCCGCAGCAGTCTCTGGACCACGTGTGACCCGCCAGAATGCCGACCCGGCGTCGGAGCGGCGCGGCGGCCCGTCTGCTGGCCGTGCTTTGTGTGACGGCCGGCTGGGCCGCGGCACAGCAGCAGCAGCAGCAGCCGTCTGCCGAGTTCAGTACCACTCCGGACGAGCTGTGGTGTTTTATTGAACAGGCAGTCTGGGCCATGCTGCAGCCGCTCGTCAGAAAATTCGAGTTGAGGATAGATTCGCTGGACAGCAGACTCGAGTCGCGGGTGGGCGCGCTGGACAGCGGACTGGCAAAGCTCGACTCGCGAGTGGATGATCTCACCGTCCGACTGCTCGACAACACTCAGAACCCGCAACTGGACGAGCTGTCCAGCAGACTGGATATCCAACAATCACAACTGGACGAGCTGGTTACCAAGGTGGACGGTCAGAAATCAGAACTGGACATGCTTATTCCCAAAATGGACAGTCAGAATTCACAACTGGACGTGGTGGCTGTCAAAATGGACAGCCAAAAATCGCAACTGGACGGGGTTGTTGCCAAAGTGGACAGCCAACAATCACAACTGGAAAGCCTGACTACTCGGCTAGGCAGTAAGGAATCCCAGCTGACCAGACTGGTTTCAAAACTTGACAGCCAGCAGTCTCAGCTCGCTGTGCTGACCGACACATCCAGCAGCGAGCAATCCGGGCTCCACATAGCGATCAACAAGACGGCCAGCCAGCAGTCTCAGCTCGCTGTGCTGACCGACAGGCTGGACCAACTGGAGGGCGAGGGTGGACCGGGAGGCAGCGAGCCACTGCCCCGCGACTGCAGCGACCTGCCGGCCGGCGCCCAGAGCGGGATCCACATGCTGCAGCTGGGCCTGAACCACTCCCTGCCCCCGGTGCAGGCTTACTGCGAGCTGGACACGGACGGCGGAAAGTGGACCGTGTTTCAGCGGAGAGACAGCATACAGCCGCACCAGGACTTCTACCTCGGCTGGGCCGAGTACAAGAAGGGCTTCGGTGAGCCGAACGCGGAGTTCTGGTGGGGTCTAGATAACCTATGGAGGATAACGTCAGCGCGGGACCGGCAGTACGAGCTGAGGATTGACATGGAAGATTTTGAGGTGAGAAGCGACACGCGTGTACCAGGACTTCCCGGATCTCGTCTGAGGAGGAGGGCTACCGGCTGCTGATGTGCGTCAGCCTACACCTGGAGATGCCGAAGACAGTCTCAGCGTCAACAGTAAAATTTTCGACACGCGAACAGGGATCAGGACGGCGTTATCGCCTTCCACTGTGCACAGCAGTATACGGGGGGCCTGGTGGTACGGTCTCCGGCTGTGGGGGACAGTACCTGAACTGGCCGGTATATGGACGGCATCTACTATAAGCAGGGAGGGGGATTTGAGTGGTACAAGTGAAGAAAAAACACCTACTCCCTGAAGTATTCTGAGATGAAGATCAGGAGTATTTAAATCATCTACAGAGTACGTACACTATTGTATATGACAGGATGCCTGATATTGGACATTTTGCAGTAGTGACCAAATTCACTTACCGTCCCTCCGTCTGGTGTGTATATATGGGGTTAGTGGGGAAGGGTCAGCCGGGGAGGTGTCGCCGGGAGAGTGGTCACTGGGGAGGGGTAGACGGAGGTGTGTAGTAATCGGCTTAAAAGCCCGAACATGTTAAAACGATCGCCCAACTCACAACTGGCATACACCCAGGCAGTGAAAGGTATTCACAAGGGGCGCACACATCTCACAAAACACATCGCCACTTCAACGAGACACGTCATAACACGACTATAGGAGCACCCGGTTTACGTGTGTTTCTTGGTTTGGTAAGGGATGTAGGAACGTCCGAAAAGTGGTTAGGTGTGGGGGGGGGGGCGAATTATTATCACTTGTCATGCAAAGGAACACAACCCTCCCATGAGGAGGATTTATTTGAAGATTGGGCTCTTCTCGCTTGGCGAACCTTTTGCCATCAACACATTTCCCTGATAAGCCTGATCAAGCAAAATCAATATTTTAGCAAAAAGATGCCGAAAAGTGATTGGGGCCATGGCCCCCTATTCCTACGCCTATGCTGTTGGTTCTTGAGAGTTGAAAGACAGCGCCACTGCTTCTGTCATCTATTGTCGCAACGCTCACCTTGTTCCAAGGGATAGTGACGGTCAGACCACACGTTATGCAGGGACACTGAAAGTTTTAGCGGTAACCGAAGGTTGGATGATGCATGTAGGGTACCACTGTATCCCGAAGGTTGGTATGATTACTTGTAGGGTACCACTGGTATCCCGAAGGTTGGTTGATACATGTATGGTACCACTTGGTATCCCTGGCAGCTGGTCGTATCTCGTAGCAATAGCACAAATTCAACAAAGGGTAATGTGGAGCAAGGCATTTAATGCGCTACACAGCCGTCCATTATTCATAACTGACCAGCAATTTAACACGGCATTGTCTGGGGTCTCAGCAGAACGCCATTGGCTGGGGGGGGGGGGGGTCGCCCCTCCTGGTTATCTTCCGAACCAATAACGCTGCGAGACGCGCAAGGCGGCAATCGAAATATCTCAATGAGACGCATCCAACGCATACACGGAAATTGCAAAATAAGGTCACATGTCATGTCACACACAAGTCAGGTCAAAGGTAGAAAAATGAGATATTTGAGTTTTTGGGCCATACTTTCCATCCTAAGCCTTGTTTGCGACTATTATCGCACCAAGTGTTTCACAAGGTATAATACATATCCCGCATAAGCAAAAGTGAAATTGTAAGCAAAGGTCACGGTCAAGGTCAGGTCACAAAGTTTTTTTTCTTCAAAACAATTATAGTTTTCCACCCAAAAATGGCATGACATGCCGTCATTAGTTATAACGTCATTTAGCTCCCAAATTAGCGAAGTAATTTTCGTTTCATATTTATTGAGAAGAAGTACAATGTGGATGCAGCATTAGGTACTGCCTAGTTTCACGTCGATATCTTTCATATTTTTGAAGTTATTGAGAAAATCCGGGGGGGGGGAGATCCCCCCCCCCCCCCTCCCCCCAGCAGTGTGCAGGTTAATACTGCATCACCATTTGACACCATTATCGCCATTATCACGATTATCACCATTTGAGCACCACACAGTGCGCCCACTTATGGCTGCAGTCAGGTGGATTTAATTCACCCATCAAAACAGATCAAATTGAACAAAATACACGATTTCGTGGTCGCTGAGGGCAGCGGCAGGATCCGGTGCCAGCCGATGGCTCAGGGTCATCCTCCTTGTCCGGCCCGATCGACCACAGTAGGCAGCTTCGGAGGAAATCTCGTACAGATGACAGCCGTCCCGTCGCAGGCAGCGGACCCGCACATGCTCACCGACGAGCCTGTCGCCAGCTGGCAGCGGCTCTCCCGTGAAGTGGTAGTCCTTGCCAGCAGCTTGAACTGGTGTGCTGAGCCGTGCTGAGCAGCACAGCAGCAGCACAGCCAATATCAGGAGGTGCAGCCGGTGGCAGCGGACTGACGCCGACAAGACATGGCTGACGCAATCTAGGGATAGATAGTGTCGCCATTGGTAAGCTGATCGCACTGAAATCACACTGGTGAGTGTCGACCGATTGGCTTCTCTTCCCCGCCATTGCTGACGGGGAAACCGCGCTTTTGGGTTATCGAGCTAAGGTAAATGTTTTGCAATGTGTATGGCCTTGATTGGTCATGCGATTTTGCTGTGTGACTGCTGAAAAGGGCGACTAAAATAACTAGTTCGACCAAATTCAAACGATAGTTCAACTAGAGTCCTTTTTGGAAAAGTGCCAGTTTCATACATGTGTCTGACATGTGGGCACTCTGTTGGGTCGGTCACCGCCAGTTAGTTTAATTTGAATCTACTTTTCGTCTACAATCTCGAGGAACTAAAAGAGCTAGCGACCTCACGGAAGAAGTGTTCAATATGAGAATAGGGTTGGGGACAATTTTTGTAAGATAACATATGCTCTGTTCCTAAAAACAAGGGTATTTTTCATTATGTAGAAAAGAAAGAAAAGAAAATTTGAAATGACCTACAAATGATTACAAACTAACACAATTAAGCTCATGGTACTTGTAATTGTGACGTCACGACTGTAGTATGGAAATTGCGGATTATAGAATTAGCGACTATATAATTTGCGGCTATATAATTTAGCAACTACAGATTTGCGACTACAGAATTGCGACTATATAATTTGCGACTATATAATTTGCGACTATATAATTTTGCGACTATAGAATTTGCTCTATATATTTGTTCTCATTGCGTTTCATCAGATTTTACCTAAACGCTTAGATATAGCAAATGGCAAGTGCTACAAAATGGCATTCCTCGGGGCTTTTTACAATTTGGTTTTTGACCCCTCCAATGAAACATTACGTTTTTTAATGCCTTCAAAATCACATTTTCAAACATTTATCACAAAACAGAAGGTGAATTAAGAACTACATATGGGCAATAATACCCAAACCAAATATAAACGAAATATCTTACAATTTTATGACGAAGTCCTTGTATGAAGTAATCTATGAAAACATCTTGCGAAAATGTATGAAACCAATATTGCGAAATATCTTAATTTTTTGATCTGACTTATCGCTACTAAGAATTAATAATCCATGACGTCATATTTGAAAATCCGTTTTTTTAGCTTTTACTACCAGATCATAACAAAACAATGCCAGCACTGCATTTCTGAGACCAAAAACTGGTCTAGACTCCATGTCCTTTTTCCATTTATATTTATTTATTTCAAATTTGACCTTATGTGAACTGACCTGTACTTTAATATGGTGTCAGAATGTGAAAAATGGCTGCTACTATCGATTATACGTGTAAAATAACCATACATGTGTCGCATGGCTTGCCGTAGACTTGTGACCTGGTTGTAACCTGGACATTGACCTTGACCTTTGCTACAATTTCCACTTTGACTATGCAGAATAGGTATTATACCTTTGAGGAGCACTTTGTGCGATAATAGTCGCAGTCTATAGGCTTTGATAGAAAGTATGGGCACCAACTTAAATATCTCAATGTTTACCTTTGACCTGACCGTGACCTGACATTTTAACCTTATTTGGAAAATGCCGAGTATGCATGGATGCGTCATCTTGAGAGGCTTTCGATTGCTGCCTTCCGCGTCTCGCTTGCGTGGCCGGGTTAAAAGGGACAGCATCCCACCTTAACATTAGTTTTGAGTTGAGATAGCCATGTTGTTGTGATTTGCATTGAATTAAGTCAGGTAGCAGTTAAAACAACGACATAGTCTAATCAAAAATATAAATTCGAGCTTGTCTTGACAATTGTAACGATAAATCCCCACGGTGTATTCGAATAGGGACTAAAGCCGATGACGTCAGCTCTCTTACCAAATGGTGTATGATAGTCGACTGTTTTAAAGTTGACTTGGAGATATTTGCGTGTTTCAAATGTTTGATAACGGGGTGATTTTGTATTCAAAGCGCCAGAACTGTCTCGAAATCATTGTGCCATACTTTGGCAGCGTAAAGGATTTCTGTATAGCTCTCTAGAGGCTCAATATGTCGTCATCACCCAAATATTAAAACCTTAACTTTTATGAATGAGCACTGTTTGCGAGAAACAATGTCATAAATCGTGTTCGGGCAGGCATGGACATCATATTTTGCACCACAAAACCGGCGTACATCTGTCAACTTTTGGGAAGGTGGGAGTGTCCCTTTAAGGGCAGGCCTCTGTGCTAAATTATTTTCATCCCCTCCCTTCCGCAAAGCCTGCCCTATTTTTAAGTGCAATAACCAATTTTTGAAGTCCAGCACGAGACACAAAGCACATTATGCAACCCCTTGAGTATCGCATGCATAAGGATTACCGCCTTGTAAAAAAAACGGTTTCACCCCGCCCCTGGTCATGAACCTCGACTCTACCCTGTTGGTCAAGTTGCCCATCCGCCATCCATTTCTTCATCAGCCGTCAGGGGTCCGCCCTTGACTGTACACATTATATGTGTAGCACCATTCGCGGCCCTATAAATGATACCCAGGGTACGACTGATATTGATATTGGACTGATAAGACCTGATATCACTGAATACGACTGCTACGGCTGATATCAATACAACTGATTATTGTACATACCTATACATAGCCAATGTTTTGTCAATAAAAAGCCTGAATAGGGGCACCCTCAAAATATAGTACACCAAATCCGTTGAGTTTTCCAGATTTGAATATAGGTAGGGGCACAACTGCATTTGATGACCCCCCCCCCCCACCTAAGGTTTTCTGTATCCTCCCCTGGTCTGCGCATTGCGCAGTGATGTACCTAGCATCGATTCGCCGCCGCTTCCGACCCGCGTGCCGCACAATACATGGACAAAGCAAGCCCGCACAGCCGGCCACCGGATCGGGATGCAGGAGCGAGGACTATAGCGTCCAATAGCGTAAGACACGCCACATAAATCTTTTTGAATCTTTCTGAAAAAGGTTTTGGAAGGTTTCAGTCGGTGGAGATCACATCACAGGTTACCTATCTATACATATCATTGATTATATGCCACCAAACCGCAATTTTGTCGACATAATTATTTTCTCAACCAATGTATTACAAAATATCTGAGGGACATTTCTGGCAAAAATCTTATGTAAAAGTTTTAGTTAAGGAGTGGATCGTTGAAACTTTTCAAAACATTTTTAAACGTTTTAAAAAGTTTCGCACAATAATCCTTCGTGAAAACGGCTATGTCAGTTTTTAACCCGTATTAAGTGCACTCCCCCGCTTCTATCAGCTATCTACCCCCACTTAATCAACTACTACTACCCCTACTAACCCCCACTAAAAAAACACACGATTCACAAAATGGCATATGGTACTCACAATTCCGTCATTAATGGAAAATTCCGGCACCTGTCAAAGTTATATTTTAATTATTAATTACAATTGCTAGGGTGATTGAAAACAATTATGAATCGCTTAATGTGATATTAAAATGTAGTAATTATGTCAATATGAAATTGATACATTAAAATGTGTTACACACCCCCGATTGTTAACACAATGCTCGTCTGACTCTGGCTGGTGCGATGCAAGAGTTCGTCACGTGCTGGGCTTGGCCCTATGGGCCATGTGCCGGGCTATGGGCTAGGCCTGGGCCTGGGGCTGGCCCTATGGGCCCATGTGCCGGCATGGGGCTAGGGCCTGGGCTGGGACTGGGCTGGCCCTTATGGGCCCATGTGCGGGCATGGCCTGGGCTGGGCCTGGGCTGGCCCTTATGGGCCATGTGCCGGCATGGGCTAAGGCCTGGGCCTGGGCCTGTGCTGGCCCTATGGGCCATGTGCCGGGCAATGGGGCTAGGCCTGGCCCTGGGCTGGCCCTATGGGGCCATGTGCCGGGCATGGGCCAGGGCTGGGCCTGGGCCTGGCCCTATGATTGGCCTTGCCTGTCCGGGCAGGGCTAGGCCTGGCATGGGCCTGGACTGGCCCTATGGCCATGTGCCGGGCATGGGCTAGGCTGGGCCTGGGCTGGCCCTATGGGCCATTGTGCCGGGCATGGGCCAGGGCATGGGCCGGGCTGGCCCTATGGGCCATGTGCCGCGGGCATGGGCTAGGCCTGGGCTGGGCCTGGGTCTGGCCCTGGGCTGGCCTATGGGCCATGTGCCGGGCATGGGCTAGGCCTGGGCCTGGGGCTGGCCCTATGGGCCAATGGTGCCGGGCATTGGGCTAGGCCTGGGCCTGGGCTGGCCCTATGGGCCAGGTGCCGGGCAGGGGCCTGGGCTGGGCCTGGGCTGGCCCTATGGGCCATGTGCCGGGCATGGGCTAGGCCTGGGCTGGGCCGGGCTGGCCCCTATGGCCATGTGCCGGGCATGGGCTAGCCTAGGGCCTGGGCTGGCCCTATGGGCCATGAGCCGGGCATGGCCTGGGCTGGGCCTGGGCTGGCCCTATGGGCCATGTCGCGGGAATGGGCTAGGCCAGGGGCTGGGCCCTGGGCTGGCCCTATGGGCCAGTGTGCCAGGCATTGGGCTAGGCCTGTGCCTGGGCGGGCTTGGCCTATGGGCCATGTGCCGGGCATGGGCTAGGCCTGGGCCTGGGCTGGGCTGGCCCTATGGCCATGTGCCGGCAATGGGCTAGGCCCTGGGATTGGGCCTGGGCTGGCCCTATGGGCCAAGGTGCCGGGCATGGGCTAGGCCTGGGCCTGGGCTGGGCTGGCCCTATGGGCCATGTGCCGGGCATGGGGCTAGGCCGGGCCTAGGGCTGGGCTGGCCCTATGGGCCATGTGCCTGGCCTGGGCTAGGCCTGGGGCCTGGGTCTGGGCTGGCCCTATGGGCCATAGGCCGGGCATTGGCTAGGCCTGGGCCCTGGGCTGGCTGGCCCTATGGGCCATGTGCCGGGCCATGGGCCTGGGCTGGCACTATGGGTCATGTGCCGGGCATGGGCTTAGGCCTGCTGCTGCCTGGGCTGTCCTCAAAATTTGGGGGCTGGGCCTGGGCTGGGCTGGCTGGGCTGGGGGCCAGGGCTGGCCTGGGCTGGGCCTGGGCTGGACTAGGGCTGGGCTGGGCTGGGCCGGGCAGGGACCATGGGCTGGCCTGGGCTGGCTGGCCCTATGGGCCATGTGCCGGGCATGGCTAGGCCTGTGCCTGGGGCTGGCCCTATGGGGCCATGTGCCGGACATGGGCCCTGGGCTGGGCCTGGGCTTGCCCTATGGGCCATGTGCCGGGCCCATGTGCTAGCCCGGGCTAGGGCCTGGGCTGGCCCTATGGGCCATGTGCCGGACATGGGCTAGGGCCTGGGCCTGGGCTGGCCCTAAGGGCATGTGCGGGCTATGGGCTAGGCCTGGGGCCTGGGCTGGCCCTCTG